>JAKSZP010004465.1:0-64321 GCA_022478985.1 Massospora cicadina
GGGAATTTCTCAAATTCAAACTTTTTGATTATGCTGTAACCTTTGAGGCCCCTGCGGAGCTCATCCATGAGGATATCATGGTGCACAGTGCTCAGGAGTCAGTCAAATATGATGAATAGGTCATTTGCCTCATTCCATCATGTGTGCACCATGTGGATGGTGCAGACTTCATTGTTAATTTTTATGGAGAATATAATTTTTGCTGCTTCCACCACTTCCTCCATAGACATGAACTCAACATCCACCCATCCTCTATGTAAATTTTTATAATTTACTGAGATAGTGTTCAGGAAAGTCATGGAGAAGGCCTCCCCCATTTTTCCCATGATTTTAGGGAAGTATTGCTGACCATAATTCTAAGGCCGTGCTCAAGGGAGGACAGGGGTTGGGAGTGTTCTATTTTGGTATATGCGCCCATTTTTTGCAGAAATTGCAAAACTCTGGGTGTGGTGCTGTGCTCACCCTTTTTGGTGGAAGGGTGTGCCAACATTCCTCTGGGGCATTTTTCCCTGGTAGATTTGGAGGGCTTTGGGCCTTTCACACTGGCCACTTTTGCCCAACTGGTGTTGTTGCAGACAAATTTGCTCATATTTCCTGGTTGATTGTCAATCTTGGAGAAATTGCATAGAATCGTGTTACTAAAAGTGATAGTAAATGGAAAGAAAAGCTTGCTTTAATCCATTTATGCCATATAGAAAAAGACAGAACCACGCTAAATCTTCTGCTTAAAATTCATGCTCTACGTTGACAATGCTGTCATGAGCTTTCCTTTAAATTTCACTAACATTTTCATGAACTTTGAGTTCATCTTTAACATCTGGTTGTACACAGTCAATTGGAGCCATTAGTGGTGTTTAGATTTCTAGATTTTCAGAATGTGTTTATAGCAGCTGAGTTAAATTGGTTTGTTATTGTTGATTTCCACTTTTATCTTGAGTATGCAAGTCTTCTATGACATCAATTTTGATATGAACAGAAATATAATAGATGGTATACTAATTAATTCAAGATTTTGTTGATCTCTTGCATATGTGTACAAGTTCTTCCAATGTATTGTACTCAATAACGCTTGCTCTACCATTTAATTCAGTCTTGATCCTTTTGTAAAAATATTTGAGGTGGGTTGACCTTGGGACAAATATACCACACCAAGAATTTTTTTTCTAGCCAGTACAGGTTTCGAACTCGAAACCTGCATTAGGGTGGAAGCAGTTTTACCTGCCAGGTTAACCACCCTCCTCTTGATCCTTTTGGTCCACAAAAGTGAGTCTGTTAAATAGAACTTGTCATCATAATTCATAACTCCATTAGAATATGCAGCTCCTATTAAGATACCATCACGATGAGTTTTAAATAGCAGCAACGTAGCTTCACAAACCATAAGTCTAGTATATCACCATTTTGTTAGATTTTGAGGCTGCAAATAGAAGTTGTTCCTCATCATATTCAATGGAGAATGATATTTCATGTATGATGAAAGCATGCTTGACAACGTCAAAGTAATTAGTCAGTAAATAGCTGCCTTCTATAAGATATGCGTTTTCTTGTTGTTCCGTGAGATTGTAAATTGTTGTACACATATTATCGCCTTCAATCATACTTTTATCTAAGGTGTTGTTAGTCCATGCGTTTGGTGAGATTACAGAAGCTTTAACGATGTTTGCCAACACCATTGCACAGCACTGAACTACTAACACAGTGATATGAAAATTGCCAATTACCTTGATACTACAATAATCTCAAAATTCTTAAAACGTTTTTGATAGAAATGTATAAACTTGTTTGCTGTGGCTCATTTTGTAATTTGTTGTTTCCTATTGTATTTGTTCTGTGATTCTTATAAGTGCTCTCTCATAAGTTGAATATTATTACTGATTGTGACATCACAATATAGCAGGTTGTTATTAAGCAAACAATGTATTGCATTGAATAGTGGAGTATAAGATATTGAAAATTCTCATAAACGTTTAATTTTTCAAGAAATTCTGTAACCACAATACCTGAATCTTCCACCAATCTAGGTAGCATATGTGGTAACATATTGATGACTTCAAAGAAGTCTTGAGCAAATACGATTCCTTATCCTTTGAAGCCATACTAATCATAGTAACCATTTAATTTGATGATTTTGACAGATGGTATAATTAATAACTAAAATCGTTGGTCTGATTGCAAAAGTTTCTTGATACAGTCTGGAAATAGTCCTAGTTGAAGATTTTTCCAATAAGCCTTTGGTGGTGCTGTGGTTTTAGGGCTTGATATGTGACTTTTACAACGGCATCAAAGTATTAATAGATTTTTCTTCAATTTGTTTGGCAGATATGATGGCTTTATTGCTCACCATTGTATCAAATTGTTCACTTGTGTGCCTGCTTTCATCACTTTTTCTGAGCACCAACTTGCTCAATATGTCAAGGCAATGGCCACTGCAGGCCTCATTAACAAGAAAGCCCACAATTATACCTCCTTATGCAACATGTTGCTGATGCTCCCACCCCAATGCTGTCCGCCATGGTCTGCCAGCTAAAGTGGGGATGGACAGAAAATTCCCCAAAGCTTTCGCGCCTTCTGATAAAGCTTCCTAGGCTGTTAGCTGATGTGTCTTATTATGAATTTTTTAATCTATGATGATCCCTTTGTTTGGCCCATTTGCAAATAAAGATTCGTGGTGGCTCCCCTTTTGGGTTGGGCACCACTAGTGCTAAAAAAGAGGGATTTATTGTGGGAAATCAGAATGATGCAACTTGGTTTAGATAGCATCGTTTGGCACAGATTTCACATATACTGTCACAAATTTTGTTGATTTTCTCCTCAAACCTGTAAAACTGGCAATTAAAACCTGACGTTGTTGACGTTTATGTTTCAAATGAATTTCACGCTCTTTGCATGTCTCTGCTGCGCAGTATTGTGATTTGCATTTTCTTATAAGTGCCAATTGAGCTGCACGCTTTTTTGATGCTTTGGAAGCTCTTTGTTACACTTTGTATTTGCTATGTGTAAATAATCTTGCAGGCTTTGCTTTTTATTATTTTCATTATTCTTTTTGTCAGATATGTCTGCTGCACTTTCTCTAACAACCTTATCACTGAGTCATTGTTTCTTTCTTCAAACTTGTAAGCAACAGAATCAAAGTAATTACCTAAAATTGAAGAAATATATTAGATATATAACAAAAAAGAAGACATAATTAGATATACTAACCTTTGTGATGCTCAATTCAGAAAAAGGTATCAAAATCACTGCCTTAAAAATGATTCACTTCCAGATCAATTAGATGTTGAGGACTTGATTCCAGGCACTACCAAAGATAGTGACAAACTTATTGATGCTAATTCATTGATAGATGCATATGCATATGCTTGCATGCATAATGCATAATGCATAAATATAAATATCAAATATAAATATTTATAATATATATATATATATATAAATTCATCTGTAATAGATTCATCTGTGACCCCCAAAAACCCCAAAGCCGTTTTTCAGATCTTTCAATATTCACCCACGCACCCTTAATTTCCATCCTTAATATACCCCCTATATGGGGGTATTTGCAAAAGTAATGATGGATTTTTATTGTCATCTGTCCTTAGTAACTAAACAAAATTCATCATTAGGTTATGTCAGTAGTGTGTTAAATAAAGGTTGCAATACTTGAACACATTAAAGGCCACTGCTCAAAGTTTGATTCCAGTAGTGAACTTTGAGTAGGGGACAACTATGACTGTGTTGGCGTTGCGCACCAATGCCTTAGACTGAGACAGCAAATAGCAAGGCGGTCCATGGAGTTCCTGGCATATTAGAATGCCGTGCATGGAGGTTTTTCAGGGTTTACCCTCCTTTCCTATTAATTTGATTTCCCATTAGTTAAGTCAGTATCATCCCCAGGTTAGCCCATCTTAAATATAAAAAAGATTTGAACACATATTCATTGTGAGTTAAAAAAAGCAATTATTTACTAAAAAGAACAAGAACTCAGCCAAGGCTAATTAAATTTGTTAAACTAACAAACCATCAACCATTTACCTAAAACCAATTTAACTATTAAATTAATGAAAAACTACCAGTTAATTTCCTGAAACCATTTACCTCATCAAATTAACCAAAACCAATTGTTGAAATTATAAAACAACAAAAAACTACTTCCTCTTACCAAAATCTTTATTACTGCTCAACAACGATTTCAAGAAATTTTAGAAAAAACAAGTCAGTTTTTTATCACCGCCTCACTCAAAAATCTCCAAATTTATGTCCTCAGATCCACCACCTGCTGCCCCAGTATGGGGCAGCGGTGCTCCGCCAACTAGCGTTTACTGCCCAGCGGGCAAAAACATGCAGCCTGGCTCATCCAGTCTACCAAATTTATCCAGCCACTATTTCCCTCCAAGGGACTTAGCACTCCACCTCGCACAAGCCCACCCAACCCACCCCACCCCTAGCCCTACCCCAATCCAATATTTGCTTTTGCCTCTGAGAAAAGTATTGATGTCTCTTCCCATATGCCAACAAAGCGGTAATTGAGCTGGCAATGGCCACCTTTGCACCAGCAGGGTTTATCAACTTTCGCCCTTACAAAGCCTACTTTGATATTGGATTCCCCACCAAAGAGGACGTGGCGCTGCAGCAGCTAAACCCTTAATATACAAAAATACCTCCGTTACCACCACCTGAACACGTCTCCCAGATGATATCACTCTCATGGTGACCTTTGAAAACCTCCCCTCACACCTTCCCCCTCAGATACTTTATGAGGAGTTTATGTCAGGGCTGACCACTTATGGCAAAAACCCCATCCTTTCAATTCATTGTCCCAAGTGGTGCTGAGCGCCTCATGGCACCTCAGACAATGGACACCATTACCCCCCACCAGCTGAACATGGCCCATCACATACCACTGTGCTCCTACATCCCATCCACACCTGACCATTTCTTTTGGGCCTGCACCAACAACAGCTGTACAGTTTGCCCCCTCTGTCATAAATTGGACCATACTAAAATGGCTTGTCAATACAATTTAAACCTGGTAAACATGACCAATTACACCCATATAGCCATACTAACAGCATTTGAGTGGATTTTGGCTGCCCCAACCCCCACAGGCCATGCACTCAAATCAGAAGCAAAATCTAGTACCTTAAACCCAAGCTGGTCAATGCACACCCATGCCAACCAATCAGGAGCAGTTTTGGACCCATGTTCAATCCAGAATTTTTTCCACGCCAAAACCTACCCAACCAAAATCACCTACCACCCTATCTTCCTGAATCAACCAAAATCCCTGGAACTTATCAGATGTAGTGACTGAATCTGGTGAAATTGTCCCACCACCAAGTTATCCAATTCTTTTAGTACCCTACCTGAATTTAGAATTTTGATGCCTCAGCTCCAACCAACTGATATGTCCCAAACCTAAAGCCACCTTTTCCAAAGTGACCACCATCTTGCTAAGGTTGCGGTGGCCACAACCAATAATCCCCATTTTTGCAAATTGTGTGCAAAATATGTCACAGAATTTAAATAAGGGATGCACCCCCTTGTTTCCCTCTAATTTTCCTCCTATTGCAAAAGAGGAAATCCAACGCCTTTATGAAACTGCCACCACCGCTGTCAAGCATGTCCCTGAACTGGCATATTTTTCCCCATTCACACGAACCACAAGTTCTAATACTGTGAAATTAGAACAAATTCTTGACGCCCACATCCAGGCTGAACACATGGTGCTGAACTCATAGAGGCTTTGATCCAGGCCCGAATAGTTGATATCAACAGCTAACTACTTCACCTCAACCTCATCCCATATATGCCACAACTCCCTTGCTCTCAGCACTGATCTACCTCTACAATGCTGAGCCTGATGATGATCCGCCTGATCCCCCTTCCCCCCTCTGCCATGATGGGATAAGTGGCTCGCCGCTATTCCACCTGGTAGGTGTTTTCTCGTTCCTTTTGTGTTTCCTGCTGCTCAATAAGTGCAGTTGGTTCATGATTTTTTGTGTTGTTTAGTTTTGGAGTTTCAGTTTTGGTATTGTCTATCCCCTGGTTGGCTTGCCTCGGTTAAATAATACTTTCTGCTTACCAAAAATTAGTTTTTTTGAAAAGATTCAGCATTAGCAGGAACAAACTGAGTAAAAAAGAAACTAATTTTTTTTAAAATTTCATATTATTAATTTAATATTTATTAGTGAGTATCAAGAAGCAATGTTCATTCTATTCAGAACAGATTTGTGCCAGTTAAGAGATTTAGTACCCCGCTTCATTTTGGCTTACCAAAACCTATTTTAAAAAAAGATCCAGCAGTAGCAGGAACTAATCTGTATGAAAACACTCAAGTCTTCCGTTTTGACTCCATATCATCAATTAAATTCAGATAAGAGGGATAGTGGAAATTATGTTCATCCTAGCCAGAACAAATTATAAACCTTTTAATTGTCATTTTTTTACCCACATTATCTTATGGTTACTTACCAAAATCTATGAACCTATCATATTGAATAAACAAAAATGAAATGCTCAACTGAGACAATATAAAAACCATTAAAATCTTATTTTTTATATCTTATATAGCTAATTTTGAAAATATTATAGTTTTTAATAATCTATGATTACTCTAAAAATTATAAAATATTATTTGTTACAAGGGGACTTTTCTTTCTCGTTGCAAACACTTTGCAACCTATTCAATTCAAGACTAAATCTAGTTTGATAATCTCATAGAGGGGATTAGTCTGCGCCCATGTCTGGGAGCAGTTGGGCAAGCAAGGAAAGAGGAGCAGGTGGAAGGCCCGCGGCCTCTAATGTTTGAAAACGCCCTGGAGAATCTGGCGGAATAGAAAAAATCTAAAAAAACTGGCAGTCACAATTTCCCCAGAGATACTTGCGTGGCAAGCACGATGCAACCAGTACATCAACATGCCACATTCCCAGCCACTTTCGTCGGTGGAATTCAGAGTCTGGGTGTATCTGGACATCCAAAAAACGGCCCTATGGGAAAGATTTTGTGAAGATGTACACAAAATTTTCCCAACTGCGGTGTATATTGCACCTCACTCCATGTCGCGCGGTTGTCTGGACCTAGGTTTTGAAAGCAAAATAGCAGCAGACGAGGCTACAGCGGTGCACATAGTGGTCAACCTCCCTGAAGGGCAACGAGTCATCAAAACTAAATGCACCAGATGGACAAAATCAAACCAAATTTTCCTCACGTTTGACTTTTTGCCTACTACAGTAAAACGTGACATTTTGGAGCAACACCTGAAAGATGGTCTCGCCATATATGGCAAAATACAATCTTTCAAAATGCAACGTTTCATGCTGATGCCACACCTGTGCACCAGCAAAGCTATCGCAGTTCTGACCCCAACTGAGGAGATCGCGAAGGACCTAACCCAGATCCTGCACTCCACCTTTATTGATATTGCAGGGCACACCACCCACCCATTCCAGGTACCATGGACAGCGCGCCCCCCATTTGCACCCACTGTGATGCGTTAGGCCATAAGGCGCACGCATGCCCCATCAAAGAGGGCATCACATTCCAAGAGCACCCCTCGGTGGCCACGGCCAGCGGAGAGGCGCACTACAAACCAACTGCAAGCACCAAGGAGGCTTTCCCATGGGGAGCACAAGGCTGCTACCTATTGGTAAAGCCCATCTCCCCACAGGAGCGGAAGAAGGCAAAGCAGGCCCATAGGACCGCGGCCAAGGAAGTTGCCAAGGCCACCACCACCATCCCACACTCACAACTCCAGGAGGACATGGAGACCTTCATGGCGGAAGCAACTCGGAAATCCATCACCCAATCAGATTGGGAGGCCCATGCTGAACAGGCCCCTCAATCTGAGGATCCAATGGGAGATTCAATCTCACCCAATCGCTGCACCCAAGCCCTGGTTGAAACTGACTTGGGACCTATCCCAACCGAAAAAAATTTTTTTGCCCCACTTGACGGTGCACTGAACTTATCCGCACTGCAAAAAATTTGTCTGACGTTGGGAAAACAAAAAGCGAAGGCCAAAGCCAACGCAACTCTTTCCGCAAAAAGTAACAAAAACCCTGATAGCGTTGCTGCTAATACCCGCGCTGCTGTGAAAGCCCGTGGGGACCTGGAAGAGGCTGGTGTGCCCGGGGGCCCACCCCCTCGCACCTAAGGTGCGATGGGGAGAACCTTCACTCTAGGGACACTGAATATCACCAGACTCAAGGCCTCCCTGTCCCAGGCTAGGAAACTGAGTTTTTTACAAAACAATTTACCCGTGGATATCCTGGCCATCCAGGAGTCTCACTGTCCACGAGGTTCTGAGGAAGCTTGGAAAACAATGCTCCTACCATCCCTATCCTTTTGGTCAAAGCACTGTGGGCTGTTAATTTGGAAAAACAATTTTTTCAAATTTACATCTTCAGAAACATTCCTAAATGGCTGAGTGCTCGTTATCACCTTCTCATGGGCTGATGTTGCGCACACAATCGTCAACATTTACGCCCCAAACGGTGCACATGAGCGTCAGGAATTTTTCTCATCGGTCAAATCCCTCCCACTACCTCCTGATTCTTTCCTAATTGGCGACATGAACTGTTGGCTAACCTCACCAACGGACTGGTGGCCGCCCTCACCCCACGCCCCACAGGGTCACGTAGAACTACGCATTCTAAAAGCCACCCTTGGGTTAATGGATGTGCTGCCGCGACATGCCCCACTACTCAAAAACATGACACGTCCCCACGTCCACAATGGCCAATTAAGGTCCATGACCTGCTTTGACCTTATTCTAGCATGGCGAAATTCCAACCCCACATCTCCCACTTCAAAACAACAAAAATCGAATTCTCTGACCACCGACTGGTCTCAATAACATACCACTTACCCGTCACAGTTGCAAAGGCCCCACATTGGTACAAAATCCGCCCCCCAGAGCTCGTGTCACCAGGATTTTCCACGTGGGTGGAAGAGGCAACTTTGGCGAAATTGTTTGTTGCACCATTTTGTGCAGACCCCATTTCCACATGGGCAACTTTCAAAGAAGACACCATCCGCCACTATTGCCATCTCTCATCCAGACGCTCAGGAGCCACATTGGCGGTTCTATCGTGCGCGCTGGTGGAATTGGCCCACTTGGAGTCCAACATTCCAGCCACAGGATATAGCCCTGTATGGGGCCAGAAGTGGGTGGAGGCAGCTGACCACCTCAACGCACTTGAAAGGCAACACAAACATCGGGTTTGTGTCCAATACAGGGCCACATGCATCATTAAAGGTGACAAGTGCACCGCATACTTCTTTAAAAAAATTTTCGCACCATGCCAGAGCGTGGCCTGCACACAGGTGCGAAGATCAGATAATTCCATTGTGGACACACCGGCTGAAGTGGCAATCAAAACGCAAAGATATTACTCTGAGTTATACCGAGCAGAACCAATTCAGCTGGCCAAAATGGCGGAATTTCTCGACCAAGCTCATATCTGCACCATTTTCTGATACCTGGAAATAATGAATTTAATTACTCCGAATGAATTATGGATTACCATTCACAGGGCGCCAAACCGAAAATGCCCAGGCCCAGATGGCATTCCATATGAGTTCTACAAAAAATATTTTAAATATATATCCCCATTGCTGCTAGCCTCACTCAACCAAAGCCTGTTGGAAACGCGCCTCCTACCAGGAGGACATGAGGCCTTTACGGTCACACTCTTCAAGAAAGGGGATAGGCTTGACTTAGCCAACTGGCGCCCCATTTCTCTAACAAACACAGACACTAAAATTTTAACCAAAATCATGGCTAACCATTTAGGGACTGTAGCATTGACCACTATCTCCCCAGAACAGTTTGGTTTCATCCCCAGAAGGTCAATTTGGGATAACGTGCACTCTGTGGCTAATGTGTGTCAGTCCACAGCTCTGGGGCACTTGTATTCTTGGACCAACAAAAGGCCTATGATAGAGTAAACTGGGAATACCTTAGGGCCTGCCTCCAACAATTCCGCCTACCCCCCCCCCCACTTCATTAAATGGGTGATGCTGCTCACGGAATCTGCAACAATGGCTGTGCGCGGCCCAGGCTTCCTAACGGAAGTAGTCCGCCCTCAAAGGGGCCTGCGACAAGGGGACCCCCTCAGCCCACTCTTATACAACTTCAGCCTTGATTTACTACTGCGAAATGTGAATGCCCACCTCACTGGGGTCCATGTGCCAGGCCAAACCCCAGTCAAGATGATGGCATTTGCAGATGATTGCGTGGTGGGGGTTTCTAATAACAAAGATGCACGCGCGCTTGAAGCCCTCATCCAGGAATATTCCTAGGTAAGAAATGCGGCACTGAACGCCTCCAAAACCGAAATCATCCTCCTTGGTCAGTTTCAGAACTGCTGGGCCCCAGCAAGCAGTTCCCAACCCGGCCCATCTGCTCGCCCACGTCCACGCCTTAATAACTCAACACACACCGCTCCACTGGTGCTCCCCTTTGTGCCACGACCTACCATAGGACCGGTACGCCTTCTGGGCGTGTGGATGGAGGCAGGTGGATACGCGTCAGCAGTAATGGAGTGCCATATACTGGACAACGTGACGAAGCGAATCGCCTCTCTCAGAGCCCACCCTACTACCCTCACTGGCAGGGTTGTTCTTGCCAACTCTATGCTTTTATCCAAAGTCTGGTTTGGAGCCCACGCCATCTCCTTCTCCCCAAGCTTCTTCAAATCCCTGTATGCTTTGCTGCAAGGATGGCTTTGGTCAGGCCGCCCTCCACCAGTATGGCTAGAGGTCATGTTTGGCCCTCATCATCAAGGTGGCATGGGCCTGCTTGACTTCAAAGCCCTTGCGGCCAAGATCCTGGGCACCTGGATCGCGGCTGTCACCGCTCCTACAATCCCATCCCAACACTGGTCCCACGCGTCCCACTCCAACTTCTCCCGAGCCTTGGGCCTCAACAATCCATCAAACCCCCACTCCCTGATGAAATACCTCGCATCACACACATCGGCCACAGGTCCTCATGGGACCAAAACCCACTACAAACGAATCCTACTCTCCATGCGAAGCGCAGAGTGGAGAATTCGTATTAGTGGACATACAACCTGAAGAGGCCGCCCCTCTCCTCAGTTCACACAAGAGGTACAGGGGCTACCCATCCATGATGGCGTGATCCCCATTCGACCCCAATTCCTATCCAGGGTGGACTACCTGGACATGATGGACATCCCTTATTCCACTGAGACCCAAAAGACTATCTGGAAATACGCACACCATCCTCTGTTGCAGCCTCAAGTCCGCTCCCATGTGTGGCGCTGCCTGAGGCGGGTGTATCGTACAGCTGAGCGCTCTAACGCTTTACACTCATCCTGTGTCGTGTACGGCCAGTATGGAACGCTGTTCCACCGCCTGGAGAAGTTCCCCACCTCTAAGGTGATATGGAGCGAAGTCCAACGTCTGCTAGGCCAGGATCAAACGCATCCCTTCAGTCTGTCAAGAGATATGTTTGCTTCATCAATGGCCTCCCCCCTCCCACCCTTTCTCCGTGCTCTGGTGGTTGCATTCGCCATGTGGAATATCCACACGATTGTCTTGGATGCCATCGCTGGCTCCATCCCCACCCTCCCTGAAGCTGTCCACAGATTCTGGTCTCATTTGGTGGATCACTTTCAAGCGTGGATGTTTGGATATCTCCCACCACATCGCCGACAGCTGGTCTCCTCCTGGTTTCCAGTCTTGTTCATCAAATCAGACCCCTTCCTCCACACGTGCTCAATAGTGGCCACGACCCCTACACACGTTTCCTCCGCCCTTTCCATAAGTGGCGTTCCCGCTGGCAATAAGAGATAGCATCGCTTCTCTGGGGTGCCTCCCCTGGTACTAAGTTTTGTCTCGTCTGAGTCATATTTGGAAGTGTCCATCCCATGGTCGGCCTTCCCCACAATAAATTTAAAATTTAAATTTAAATTATTTGTTACAAGGTTTAAGTTTTTTGGTTCTTATTTTTTTAGAAGGAATTTTGGCTTTATACATACATACATACTTATATAAATACATACATAAACTTTTTATAAGAAACAAGCGTTGCAAGATCTTGCCTGACATCCTGATACATGTAACCTTATGCCAAAAGAGAGTTTCTCAATAGTTTGATGGAATAGGTCAGTAATAGGTTGTCAACTATCTTATTTTGTATTAGTTGCCCAACACTTCAATGGAAGGGCCTGGGAGTAAATTGGGTAATCTTCCCATTTTGGGCAGAGGTTCAATGTGGCAGTCAATACTTTGCCAGTCTCTAGCCACCTGTATGGACCCACGGAGTAACATTTACTGCAATATGCACTTAAAGCGTCTCCACTAGTGATCACAACAAGGTGAAGTGCAGCTAGATTTTCAGGCACATTGATACTCAAAATGACCTCACACCTTCTGAGGCCATGATTTCATGGCTTACAGCACCTGGTGAGCAAGGGTCCAACATCCATTCAATTCTGAATGGATTGCTGACCAACCTAGGATACAAACTAACCAATTATAATACTTTAAAATTTAATATAAAGATTAAGCAAAAATGGTCATTGATTTAAGATTGGTCTATCCGGCGAAGGAGACTATAAATGGTGGGAATGTAGGATGGAGCAACTAGCAACAAGATGTAATTTTAACTTGGGAGGGTAGAAATAGGTTATGCCACAATATAACCTGACCATTGTGTCAAAATTATAATAAATTATATGTGGAATTGGATGATTACCATGTCATTCCAGTGAGTTTGAGCCTTAATTCCCATAATTCGAACAATAATAAACAAATTATAAGTATAAACCGCATCAGAAATTAGCTTTAACTGTCAGTTTGCTACCACCATTCCTAATATATCGATTTATAGGAATCAATGAACAGAAATTTTTCTTACAAATTTCTTTCTTGTGCAAATGTTATAACTGGGAATTGTTGGCTACTCAACTGAACCCTGTATTGAGTACCAATTGGTATTTGTTTGGGATCCTTTTACTAATTTCAGATAGTAACTTGCTTCAGATCCCTTGTTTAACTACATGGGTTCCTTGTATGTGCGTTGTTTGAATTATTGATAATAAATTATATATTGGGCAGTAATAGTATGAAGACTACGTTTTTAGTTGAGCTTTTTTTAGCCATAATGGTTGTTAGATCCAAGGGAAATTATATTTTGTCCTTATCTTGAATGACATTCTGGGATATCTGTAGGGACTTCTTCCCACTTTTTTAGATTTTAATCTCAGCTAAGGATAAGAGCTTATTCTTATCTCTTCTGTGGAACTTAACCTAGGATTAAGTTCAAAGGTTCTTCTTCATTCATGTCATGTAGTTTCCGCACAGATAGTGATAAGATAACAAAAGATCTCTTTTTTTCTAACCTTAATCACAAGAGCAAACAGTATAAATTATAACTAGTATTTGAGCTTTTTCGTTGATCTTAATCCACTTCATTATAAAGAATACCAAGGGAATTAGTTTGGAAATTTGGCGCCCAACTCTTTGTTGGCATTCCATTTGGATACAGTGGCTGTTGCCAATGAATTAACACTCCACAGTTGCACAAAGCGATAATCTTCCTCATCTGTTTTACTGGATTACTTACTTTTTTAATGCAACTTATTGAGTTGAAACAAAGAACGTGTCACAATGCTTTCAATCAACCCTCATTAAATCACCCTTCTTAGATAAAAATATGCTTAAGTAATGGGACTCTTACCCTAACAGCAGGTTGCAATCAATAAAAGGGTAAATAAAAAGTTGCTTTATCACAGGCGGCATTACTCGCTCAGAAACTCTTAAAACCCTTAGTCAATTGATAACTAAACTTGATCAACTCCTACAAGTTAATCAAGTTATCAATTTAAATTTGACAACCTAATCACTAGTTTATTGTCAGGGATGACACCCAATGAAACATTAATGATCCATTGGAACAAAACCCAGCAAATGCTAAATAGTCATTCATGGTAATACTCTGAACAATGGTTATTATATATAATTGATAACTCCTTCATTCACTAGTAGGATGAATCCCCCTAGTGGTCTAGCAGATAAATTATAATCGATTAAGCTGGGTAATATGGAAATATCAAAATCTTAACTTATCTCTCCACTTGACCAGATAATCCAGAAATGAAATTCTAGAGGTTTATGCTGCTTCAATTATGACTTAGTCCACCAGAATAGGTAAATTGGATTTCTCTTAGTCCATCTCTTTTTATTTCTTGATGCATCATTGGGTAATCCTCTTTTCTTAGCGCGTTCCCTTTCTATGTCCTCCTTACTGCCACCTCCGCAAAGCACGTTCCCATGGCCTCTTGCCATGCCAGCCTAGTTTGGGTGTTCTTGTCAATAAAAGGACTGAAAAGCCTGTTTCCCCCAGGTTGGGGTTATACAACACTCCATCATTTAAAGGATCTTCTTGGGTGGCTTCTAAAATTACTTGTCACCTGTATTACCCCATGCTGGGCTTCAATTCTTTAGTGACTACTTCAAGAAAATCCAGTTTCAACCCATCTTGATTCTATTGATATTCTTGTTTCTACATATCCTTGGAACTACTCGTGGCAGACCCAATTTCAACCCAAGTTGCTCCTATCAATAAAAGTGGACATCACTAGATACTTTTGATGATAAAAATTAAAATTTGCTATTAATACATTTAGCTTTTTTATCTCTTTATAATTATTTATTTATAATATTTTATCTTATATTAATTTTTTTCATTTCCTTATGTTATTTTTTCTATTTTTTCAATGGGAATTAACCCATAAGAAGTTCAGAGGCCATCGTTTTGTTTACCTTATTCTGGCTCAGTGTTTTGTTTTTTTCAACATAACCAGCTATTGTGGTTTGGAGGTTTTTATAAGACTTAACCACCTATCCTGGTTCTGCGGCCCCCCTGGGACTTGACCAACTATCTTGGCATAGCGGTCCCATTATGGACTTGACCAACACCAGGACTTAATCTATTATTTTGTATGTTCAGTGGTCCTTCAGGTTCATTAGAACATCTTATTTCTCTATATCCAATACTTGAGATATTTCATATGAATCTGGTTCACAATACGACCATCCATAAGAGTCTTAATCATTCAAGCATTAGTCGCCAACTTGTAATCACCTCAAAAAAGACCCTATCATAAAGCATCCAACTCATTTCTTCTTCCAAAACCATGGGTGCCACAATATGCTACTCTATCCCCCAGATGGTACTCTTGTATAAATGGTCAGTTCTTGATATCTGTCATCATTGCTTTAGTCCTTTTCTTTAAGGTGGTATCAAACGCCTTCAATTGTAGATCAATCGCTATACTTGCCACTCAGTTCAGGTATTTTTTGGTACTCATCCCCATATTAATTCTATGGCATAATAAAAAATCAGTTGTTATGCTGCCCTTCATCCATATACTACTTTGAACGGCGTTTTTCCTGTCACCGCATGATGACTGATACTATTGTTGAAGGTAAATAAACTTAGTTAAATTCTTTAGGCAGAAGTTTTCCCCAAAATCAATATTTCAGTGTCATGACTAGTGTTCCATTAAATCATTCCACCATTCTGTTTGTTTCGAGTCTATATGGAATGGATATCACTCCTTAGATTCTTATAAATTTGTTTAGCCTCAGGATCACATAAGAGGTGAAATTGGTTCCATTGTCACACAATAAAACTTGTGGGCATCCATGACAGTACACCGCTTGACCAGGATGAATCTCACCATGATTATAGCATCCACTTTGCTCAAGTCTTTGGTTTATAACCATCTAGTCAGATGGTCTATTGCCACTAAGATGTATTACGCTCCTCCTGTACTGATACTCAGGGGTAACATCACATCTATTGACACAATATGTCACGCGAATTTAGGGTGTACTAGCCTGTATCCTATTATATTCTTATGAGGCTTGTGGAGTTCGCATTCCATATAACAGGCCAGGTAGTTGGCAACATCATAGTTGATCAATTACCAGTAATAGTGCTGGCAAATAGGGTCCATGGTTTTCCTTAGGCCACCATGGCCAACGACTTTAAGTGTAGCTCAAATTGTTTCCACTTGTTCTGATAGTTTTGGGAATAAAAACAATTTTGTGTCGATTTTTTTGTATAATTATCCATTTTTCATCATAGTGTTTCCATCTCTTTCTTTAGTGCATATTATGTTTCTTAGAGCTCATTCCCAATACTGTCCTTTTCCATCCTCTGGAATAACTCATCTGTTTGATGATAGACAAGTTGGACAGTAGGCAATCTTAATAATCTTTTAATATTTTGATGTGCTGCTCCAGCCCAGTGTATTATATTAAAATCGTAAGCTTGTATTGTTAAAGCACTTCAGGCAAATCGCCCTTATGGTTTCTAGAAGGTCATTGATTCAGTGTCAAGATAGTAGTCAGTCACCACTTTAAAGTGTGTACCATGGATATAAGCTCGAAATTGCTTGCATTCATAGATCACTGTGAGTCATTTGCCCACAGTCATGATATAATTTCTCTCTGAGAGTGTTAGTGTTCTGCTCACATAAGCCACTGGATGTTTTCCCCATTGTCATCCACTTGACTCAATTTGGCATTAATCGCTTTTAATGAAGCATCAGTTTGGATGATGAATTCCCAATTGAAATTCAGGTACTTTAAGAGGACTGGTCATCAAATATTGGCATATAACAACAAATGACTCTTGAGACTCATTGTTGCATATGAATCCATTTTCAGATCCTTCAATAAGTGGAATAATGGCTTTGAGATTTTACAAAAACCTTTATTAATCGTGATAGTAGTGACTAACTCAAGAAATATTTGGATATCTTGAATGCTCATCAGGATTGATATCCACTTGATTGACATAATCTTCTGCTGCTGGGGTTGCAACCTGCTGGAATATATCACAAAACCCAAATACTCAAGCTCTATATTAGATAAATGACATTTTACAGCTTCATTTTCAAGTTTGCTGTCACCAAGCGTTTAAACACTTCTTTTAAGTGCTCAAAATGGTCCGTTAAGGTATTAGGAATACATTGGTCTTCTCCATCATAACTAATCCCCCTCCTCATCACTTAGCAGGTGGGAACACTGCTGATGCATTTTCTCTTGGTAAAATAATAATCAATGTTTACTTATAAATTTTGACAATGTTCAATTTTTTATCTTTTTATAATATTTTTGTATTTTTCCTTTGCAATGGGACCTAACCTAAAAGTAGGTTCAGAGGTCCTTCTTTTCAACTTCTCTGGTTCAGAGGTTATTTATTGACTTAACCAGTCACCATGGTTCAGAGGTTTAAATTTGGACTCAACCAATATCATGGTTCAGCGCTCCCCCTTAGGAATTGACCAACAAACCGGGATATAACTACTCTCATGGTACAGCGGTCTCATGAGGACATTAAAATTTTCTTTTTTATATCTAAACATAGGTGTTTTAGTATTGAACATCTTCCCGTTATATCCATCTGTGATGTCTCTCAGTGTATAGTCAAAACTGCTGACTTGGTGATACTCTTGAATGATCCCATTCTTTGGGTTTTTATTTCCAAATTGTCATTGATTTTTACAGGTAATAATTATGTTTCATCATACTAATGCTGGCACATGAGTTCTTGCATCTTAAAATGCGTTTTTTCAAATCGCCTGTTCTGTTAAAAGTATTCTTCATTTTTTTCTTTAAACTGATTTTTGGCATTCATTGCCATCCTTAAAGTTTTTTATTAGTTCCGCTGACAGATTTGAAAACAACCCTATAATCACATGGATTGATATAGTAATGCTAAGATTTAATATAATTTGAGGTACGCTGACCAGGGGATGGACATTTTCAATACTCAATTAGCCAAATGTTGGGATTTTTGCCCATATTACCAGCCTGCTAGATTACCTAGTAATGCTAGGGGAAAAATTCCCTAAGGCGAAGTGAATTTTAATCGGTTGACCTGAATTTTGGAGGAACTATGTTTGGGGGATTTTAGGATATTTATCTGGTTGTATCCGTTGGGGATCAATCTGGATGAATACCTAATATCTCATCAGGCGGAGTGGCTGACAAAATAAGGGCATCTGTTAGTAATTACTATCAGGTGTACCAATTGGGATTGGTCAGGTTTCATCACCAACTGATTGGGGATGTTTAATGAGTTGCAAGGCGAGTGATGCCACCTGCAACTAGCAAATCGATTGGTTGCTAGCCAATTATGAATGATTCACTTGGATTGAGAGGAAAACGTTAATGATACATTTCCAACCCTTTTGTTTGAGGTCTCAAGGATGTTTAACGTCAGAATCCTAGTCAGGATGGGGAAGACCATTGCTGCCAAGATGAGGAAGGGTGATTCAATGGCAACGGCTGCCATTCCATTTAAAGTGGTGTCAACTGAGGGTTAAACAGCCAAATTCCCTATAAATTCCCTATAACTCACTATTAGAAAAAACACACTCAAACACTCAAGTATTACACTGGAAAATACTCACTGATTGACACAAGTTTACGGTTGGGAAAGAACTAATAAAGAACCTTATTAGTTTGACTGTAGATTCAGTAATGGTTAGACTATCAGCATCTAGCTTGAAGATTCCATCTCAAGGATATTATTGCAGAAGGCAATAATTGGTAGACTCTCAGAGAAGAGAAGAGATCGGAGCAGGGATCTATAGATGAAGGGAACCACAACTAAGGGATTGCTGCTGACTGTGTGTTGGGCTGAAGGGACTGTCATCAGAGGATCTTAACAAAGATTGAGTGGACAGGATTTAGGGAACAAATCCCTAAGAGTGCGATATTCAGTAATATCAGAAATACCAGCTGAAGCGTTGGGCCTGAAGATAATTCCAACTCAATAATGGATAATACTCATCATACTACTATCATATTTATATATATTCTTACAACGCGAGGTGCATGAGGAAACCAAACCTGCGCAGTAATAAGTTTATAGAGGTTATTGGCCAAAAATAATCAGGAAACCTATAAATTTTTACACCAAAGAAATGGACGAAAGAATGAATGGATCATAACCAAAATCCAAAAAAACCAAAAAAATCTCCAACCAGGTGAGGAGCGGTATACCACTAACCACTATTCTAAGAAGGTGAGGGGGGCATGCAGCTCTTCTACAGATATATCCTGATGGGCAGCATCACTGAAGTTGTAGAAACGGACAAAAGTAGAGAGCCAGGGTGTGGGGGCATCAGCTTGGTGGGTGTCTATGTGGATGAAAATTTGGTTACTATCTTCAAGATCAGCTTTTTAGGCAGCTTAAGCAAATTTGGCTAAGTGGTTTACGCTTGAATGCAGGCTTTGGGAAGTTAGGAAAACTTGGTGATGCTATTTCAGGTGATTTTAGCAGATGGATCAAAATCTGCTAGGGTCGCCATATGTACAACAGTGGCTTCAGCTTCATTAAGTAAATTGGTGATTTCGCCTCATGCTGCTTTAAGGAAATCAGAGGGGGAAGGTGATTGTGACCAGCCCTTTATGGAATTAAAAATGGATTGGGCCACCGCTTTGCGTAGGTTTAGGCAACGGGGTGAGTCCACTGCTGCTATGGCAAGCTGGTGGTCACTCTGGCATGAGATGGAATTGGGCTTGGGAGCAAATCGTTTGGGGATGGGGATTTGTCAAAATCAGAATTGTAAAATTTGGCCCTGACACTCTTGAGTGGGCTGAGAGGTTCAACAGAGTCCTCGTTGGTGACAATGTACCTGATTCATCAATCTCAGCTCGTAGTACCATGGGATTTTGGTTCACTCTAATAGTGGATGGAGATTTTGGATGGGTAATAGTTGAATGGGCTGCTTGGGTGGGAATGGTGGTCCAGGCCTGATTCTGATTGGTGTGGGTGAAATTGGTTAGGATAATGTGGGTGGGTTTGGTGGGTGCTGATTTCCTACTCTGGCTATTAAACAAGAACATTGAGTGGGAGGGGGCAACAAAGCGCCACAATTGGAATTCGCCAAATATGGCTCAGAAGCTGTTGGAATTTTTGCCATATTCCCAGCCTGCTAGATTACCTGGTGTCACTAGGGGAAAATTCCCTAAGGCGAAGTGAATTGGAAATTAATTGGCCTGAGTTTTGGAGGAACTACGTTTAAAGGGATTTTGGGATTTTCAACTGGCCATATCCATCGGGGATTGATCTAGATAAATATCTAATATCTCATTGGGCGGAATGGCTGACGAAATAGGGGCATCTGATAGTGATTAACTATCAGGTTTACTGATTGGGATCAGTTGGATTTCATTACTAACTGATTGGGAATGAATAGTGAGTTGTGAGGCGAGTGATGCCACCTGCAACTAGTGAATCGATCAGTTGGTGAAGTGACCTGCCACAATGGGTAATAAGTCCTATTACCTAAGCAGGTCGCTAGCCAATTATGGTTGGTTCACTTGGATCAAGAGGAAAATGTTAGGGACACATTTTCCAACTCTTTCCGTTTGAGGTCTTGAGGATGTCCAATGACGGAGTCCTAGCCAGGATGGGGAAGACCATCGCTGCTGAGACAAGGAAGGGTGATTCAGTGGCAACAGCTGCCATTTCATTGAAGAGGTGTAACTGAGGGTTAGATGGCCGAATCCTCTACTATATAAATCCCTAGGTTCACTATAAAAACATTATAAAAGTATTATTACCAACAGTGTTTTACAGTACTTTACAGAGTTTAGACTACAGTACTATTATCAATTTGGTGTATAGTTAGACTATCAGCTTCCATTGTGACATTTCATCTCAAGGATATTATTGCAGAAGGCAATAATTGGAAGACTCTCAGGGAGAAGAGTAGAGATCCAAGCAGGGATTTAGAGACAAAGGGAACCACAATTAGGGATAGCTGCCAACTGTGTGTTGGGCCAAAAGAGACTGTCACCGGGTTATCTGGACAAAGATTAGGTGGACAAGAATATAGGGAACGAATCCCTATGAGTATGACTTATAGAGTATTTAATTGGAAGTACTTGCTGAAGCGTCAGGCCTAATAATAGTTCAAACTCAACTACAGATAATAGTCTTCATACTATTATTGGATAATACATTATATACAATGTGATGAAGTGCACAAGGAAATTGAACCTGTGCAGTAAAAAGGGTACTGGGTTGATGACTAATAATAAACACTTAAGTAAATTTTTACAAGTTTGTTTTCACTACAGGGGTAGTTAAGTAAAGAATCTAATAACAATGTCATATAAAGAAGAAATGCGCAAATTGTGGACTGAGATTGCCACAGTGAATCAGAATGCCTTAAACTCAGTGGACCATTGGGAGTTTGCAGCCTTGGAAGAACGAGTCACCAAGGTGGAGGAAGGAGTAGAAAACATAGTAAACTTTGGGAATGAGTACTTGGCAAAGTAAGGTCATTAAAGAAGAAAGAAGGAGACCTCATTTGAGAGGTCCTATTCCTGAAAATGGATTGAGAAGCAGGATTGCGTCCATTTAAGAAAGTTTGGTGTGGATATCAAGAAATTGATGAAAGAAGTAGAGGACTTGAAAGCCACAGATGTGCATGTGAGCCTGATATGGCCAGCAATGCCAAAGAGAGAAGTCCTCACATGATATTTGGGAATTCAAATACCCTAAGAAATATGCTACCCACTTTTATGCCATTTTGGAGATGACGCCCAAAGTCACTCCACAAGTTAGCTGAGTAGCTGAACCGAAGAGAATCAGCCCAAAATGACTTGGAGGAATTTAGAGCAACACTGAAATTGCCAACATTCCATTGGGATAACACCCCAGCATTTTTCTGACTGTTTGACATGACTATGAATGGATAAGGGGATTGTCAAAAGGCGTTGAAGGTCATGAACTGCTTGGACACCAACTGCCAGAACCTAGTGTTACCCCACTTGGAGGGGGACAGCTGGTCATATGCCAAGGCTAAGGCGGCCATAATGAAGGAGTTTGGGAGTCCAACCCACATGTCAAAATGCAAGCAAGAATTTATGGGAATTCAATTCCATAAAGATGAGTCTCTTGCTAGCTTCGCGGATCAATTTTACCAGGAGCCACAGATCCTGGCTGGAACTAAAGTGTTAGATGACTTTGATGCTAGAATCACTTTGCAAGCGGCCCTTCAGCCCTATCACATTTTCATTGTATGATGTCTTCCGTGTTTGCAATGGAAATAACTACCTCGCAAATGGTAGACAACCTGAAGATTTTGGGAGCGACGTTCGATGCCCCAAATAGAAGCTTCAAGTCTAATCCAGTCCAAAATCTGAATCCCATGAAGGGAAGTGAAGGAGCAAAAGAGGCTACCAACTGAACTGTGCCAGGAAATAAGCCTGAGGAATTCAGATGATTAAGCAAGAAAGAGAAGGTCTGCTTTCAGTGTGGCGGGAAAGGACATTTCGCCACACACTGCAAAAAGCTGAAGGATCAGATTAACGTGGTCCAGGCCAAGGAGACAGCAGCCGCCAAAGATTTGGGAAAAGGGCCCGCTGCCTAGACAAGGAACAGTCTAGAGCGGTGGAGAAACCTGTTCCTCCTGATATCATGAATGAAGAAATAGACATTAGCAATCTGTTCATAGATGACGAGCAGGATCAGCTATACCAAGTGGTCAACATGGATGTAAATGCCATGACCAGAGCTGGGGCGAAGAAGATCGACCCTGAGATAATTCAGGAAGTTGCCCGGCTGTATGCCTGACAACTGGCGGAGAAGATTCGAACTTTTAAGAATCCTGATGAGTTATCAGATGTTCGTTTAGATGAGGCCAATCTGTCAATCCCCCTCAGCGTGATAAAGGAATCATTTCCTGAATTATTGGCGCAGATTATTCATACCCTAGATTCTGGCTAATAACGCCGCCATTCACTTAGTAAATACTATATTACAATACTCTGAGTGTACATATATAGATATTCAGGTGAATCAAGTGAGGGTGAGGGTGATTGTCGACAGTGGAGCACCCATCAATATTGTGTCAACCAAGCTGGTGAAGAGGATGAAGATCTCCCTGGACTTGGAACACAAGAGAGAATACAGAACAGCTGGGCCAAACACCACCATTTCCTGTGGAGCGTATAGTGTGCTGCCACTATGATTTAGGTCATTGGTGGTATATGCCAGCGATAGTTTTGGTGAACCAAAACTATGATATCCTGATCAGAATGGAGTTTCTGTGGAAGTACGGAGTTAAATGTAACTTTGAGGATAATACGTTGACCATCCTGGGTCAGACGTTACCATTGGTATACCAGAAGGACGGTGAAGTTCTGTTGAATCGGAGAAACAACTTCATTAATCTGATATAAAATGATGGCATTGTACCAATTTAATACCAATTAGTTGGTAGGAAGTGATGAGAGATGCTGGTGGAAATCCTAGAAAACTGGGGAATTCCATTAAGGATCAAGAAGGAAAGGACCATACCAGCTGGATTGCAGATAATAGTCAACACAGGGTTGACTTTGGAGATTCTGGAGCTGTTGTATGGAGAAGTTAGAAGCCCCTGGAAGAAGTCCAGAGTGGAGCCATGGGTGGCTCCCGGGATAATAATGCTGAGCCATGGAGAAATACGAGTTCTCCTGGCGAATTTGAGTGAAAAACTCGATGAAGATCAAGAGGAATCAGATCATCGCATTTATTCATTTGATCCCAATGGCAGAATTGAGACGATTCCAAAATTTTGGGTCTCTCAATGAAATGGAATTACCGGCTGGGGTGGCTGAAAGCATCAACCTATTGGTTGATTGAGAGCAGCTCGCTGATCTGCCAGAAGGGCAGAAGGAGGAGGTGCTTGAATTATTTGAGAAATATCAGGAAGTTTTTGCTCAGGATGACCACAATTTGGGATGCACATTAGATATAATTCACAAGGTTGACACCTGGGAAAATCTACCAATAAGGATGAGACCAATATGAAGATTGAAAGCCGCCGAAGTGGTAGTGGAGGATGAGATCAGCAAACTAGTGAAGCATGGGCTTCTAGTTCCGTCATCAAGTCCCTGGGCGAGTCTGATTCTGATTGTGAAGAAGAAGGATGGATTGAACCGGGTGGTGATTGACTATTGGAGGCTGAACAAAATTATGAAGAAGGATTTGTATCTCCTACCAAGGATTGACAATGCGCTGGATTGATTAGGAGAAGTGAAGTATTTCTCTGCGATGGATATAATCTTAGGATACTGGCAGATCAACTTGCCAGAAGAAGACCAAGGAAAATGTGCGATTATAACTTTGCAGGGGTTATACCAGCTGACGAGGATGCCCCAGGGTCTTTGCAATGCGCCCTCAATGTTCCAGAGGGCCATGGATGCGATATTAAGCGACCTGAAGTTGTTGTGCGTCCTGGTATATCTGGGCAAATCAATTTGTTCAGTATGACGTTTACTGATCACCTCCATCACTTGGAAGAAGTTTTTAAGAGACTGTCCATGGCTAACCTGAAGATCAAGCCAAGGAAGTGCCACTTCTTCAAAAAAAGAGTTGGAATACCTGGGATTTGAGATCAACTCAAGTAGATTGCAGCTGCAAACTCAGAAGATAACAGCTATATAGCGCATGGCTGTAGAGAAGAGTGTCTGAGACATTCAAGTATTCCTTGGGATGGTCAGATACTACAGAAGATTTATATGGGACTTTGCCTGAATAGCTGAGCCTTTAGTTCATTTATTAATTTTATCTAACTGAGGCAAGCTGACCAGAGGACAGACATTACTGAAAGTAAGAAATTAAAGAAAGAAACAACATGAAACCTGAACAGGGTCAACTCCATCAAAGAAAGTTTTTCCACCTCTGGATTGAGACTCAAATTTTTCTGGTAACATCATGGGTAAGGTTTTCGTGTTATTAGACCTACTAACCACCAATAGCTTCCTTTGGCTGGCACCCCAATTGATGTGCAAAGGGCAGGAATCAAACCCACAACCTTCAGGTTGGTAGCCGTACTCCCTACCAACTCGCCTTCCACCCCCTTATTTCATATATTAAAGGATCCAAAAAAAGGATTCATATGGAATGAAGAGGCCCAAGACTCCTTCAATGAGTTACGCCAGTATTTGATAAATTTGCCAATTCTGAAATATCCAAATTTTGGTTGGGAGTTTATCATTCAAACTAATGCTTTATTGATGGTAATTGGCGCCATACTGAGCCAAGTAGATGAACTTGGGGATGAGCATCTGGTGGCATATGTGAGTGGACACTCTCAGCCACTGAGAGGAACTACACCATGACTGAGTGGGAATTCCTTGCGGTCATATATGCATGCAAGCAGTTTTGGGTGTATGTCCATGGAATGCACTTTAAGGTGGTGACGGACCACTCTTCGCTGCGTTGGCTGCACAATCTAAGAGAACTGAAAGGACAACTGGCCCAATGGGCACTTAAGCTTTAGGCTTACAATTATGAGAAAGTCCACCAAGTGGGGGCTTCTCACCAGAACGCGGATGGCTTATCGCGGTTGCCAATGGTCCAGTTGGTATACCCGCAGGTGGATGAGCTATTCCAGAGCATGGTCGAAGGAAGAATCAAGGACAAGCCTCAAGAAATCCAAGGTGCATTTCAAAAAAGTAATGGAAAACACTGAGACTATGGATGGACAAGTATTCAAGATGATCAACAGGAAGTGTCTATTAGACCTGAAACCTTTGGAAAGAGCAGCAATAGTACAAGCAGCTCACAAAGTTGTTGGGCATGGAGGACTGAGAAAAACAACTGACCATATTCTCCAGTATTATTACTAGGAATTGATCAACTATGATGTCGCGGATCATCTGGCTTGTTGTGTGGAGTTTCAGCTGCACAAACCACACAAGAATACAACTGGATACTAGCTGGTCTGACCTGGATTTGCCTAGCACAAAGTGTCCATTAACATGATGGGACCACTGGTGATGAGCACAGGAGGAGTCAAGTACATCATAGTTGCCATTGACCATCTGACGAGCTGGGTCAAAATGAAAGCCCTAACCAGAGTAGACGCTACCAGTACTGTGAGATTCATCCAGTATCAAGTGGTATACCAGCATGGATGTCCACAGGTCCTGCTGAGTGACAATGGGACCAACTTCATGTCTCATGTGATCTTGAGGCTAAACTAAATAATGGGGATCTGAGGAGTCATGTCAGTACCATACCAGCCAGAGACAAACGGACTGGTAGAACAGGTCAATGGGACGCTATCCATGACGCTGAGGAAGCTAGTCGCAGGGAGAACTTCCACATGGGGAACGTACCTGAGTTCAGTGACGTGCACCTACAATATTAGTCATCATACAGTGTTGAGAAAAACGCCGTTTGAATTACTATATGGAAGAAAGGCCGCGTTGCCGATGATATTATATTTGGAAGTAGAACCTATGTTGGGGATGAGTACCAAGCAATACTTGAACTGACTAATGAGTATTCTGATTGATATGCAATTGCAAGCATTAAATATGACTTTGACAAAAAGGATGTGAGCGAAATCAATGGATGACAAAAACCTTCTGGCATTAGAAGAATATCAAATAGAGTAAAGTGTCGCCTATTGCAATATGCATGGTTTTTGGATGAAAAAACAAATTTGATACATTTTGGTTGGGTCCATTCAAAGTAATCACCAAGATGACGACCAATGCTTACTCCATCAAGAATCTTTTGGATGGAAGAGTAGTAAATTGAGTCCACGCTAAGTATCTAAAGTGTTGGATCAAAGAAAAAAATAAAAGAGTTCCCAAAGGACCAATGACCCTTTAATTGGTCATGTCCTGATGATTATGTCAAGTCCAAAAAGGACCTCTGAACCAATCTAGATGGTTAAGTCCAAAAAAAGGACCTCTGAACCTTGGAAAACTGGTAGGTTTAAGTTCCCAGGACCCAGTTTGGGGGGAAAAACGGACCTCTGGACTGAAACAAGGTCAAGTCCCATAGGAAAAAAGAAGAATAAAAATAAAAAATTGACAAAAAATATTGGAAATTTTACATAAAAAAGCATAGATAAAAAAAGCTATTATATTTTTTATACTTTTTATTTTTATTGGTCGTTTTCAGTATGGGGATGATTTCGCCTATGTCACCTCTTGGGGGAGGGAGGATGGATCGCGGTAGGAAGAAACAGCCCATTAAAATTGATATGCAATCAGACACTTACAAGGGCGAGACCTAAATAAACCACATTTGTTGAGTGGATGCCAAGCCCTGAGAAAACTCGACTAGGGGAAGGTGAATTGAAATGTTGGAAGATGCCAATTGCAAAACCCTGGAGCGGGGAGGAAAACAGATATAAAGAAAGAGGAAATTGGCAAATAACCCCGAGTAATCCTGATAAGGCACTGGTGCCAGAAGATTTGTCTTGAGCGCCTGTTGACGGGCTTCATCGAGGACACCAGAAATGTGAGCTGGCAGCAAAGAGGGAATACTCAATGGGGGTTGTTGAATCATTCCCCCAATTAATGTCATCAGTGGAAGATAGTAATGGTAAGCTCCAGAGAAGAGGTAGTTGTTCAGAGAGCGGATTGCATCCTGCAAACGGCGACTACAGGCTTCATGGAAGCTAAAGCTGAATGAATGGTGGAATTCAGGCGAGGCTGGAAGCTTTTTTGACCAACTTTGAAGAACTTGGCCAGCAAAGCGAAGAGTATAAGTGACAGTATCCTGATCCAGAAGGTTATCCAGATCAGAGGGATTCAGCGCTAATGTAAAAGCCTTGGTGACTTGGGCACAGAGTTCAGCATAGGGGAGCATGAAGTTTATGCTGTTCCTGATAGAGAGCTCAGAAATCAGTACAGCGGGTTTGTAGAATTGACTGAGTTGGAAGAGGAACTCAGGGAGCAAGTCTGACCCAGCCATGAATGAGCAATCCAAAGCAACCAGCATGACCTCCAGAGCATTGATGATGATGTTTGGAGCATCAGCAAAAGGAGCCAAATCCAGGAGGGCTTTGAAGTCCAACTTGGGAGTTGACTGCAAGGGAAGAGTCAGCCAAGAGTTGTTCAAAATGATTGCAAGCCTGGTTTTGGCGGGATTAGTTACCGTTTCCAGTAATTTGACAGAAGGACTAGCCTCTTGCACCAGACTAGGCGTATGAGTCCTGGAAAGACCATAGAAGAGGCTCTGTCGAGCATCCCAACTCATCTGCTGGAAGAGACGGAGGTCTGGATCAGATAGACTGTTGAAAAACTGCTGATAGCGAGATTCTGAGTTTGACATATAAGCTGGACTAGAGGGGGGATGTTAAACTTATATAGAAGTTGACATTATACACTCTACAATACATTAAGCTCCAATTTCAGAGAATTTTAATCTCAAAATTAATGAGATAAGCTTTCCAAGGGGAAGAATTAAGAATGACTTACAGCCAAGAGGTTATGAGCGAAATAACGAGGGAAAATAGAAATAAGTATTCTTAATCAAGCTGTAAACAAAAATTGAAAGCAAGAGTCTCATGTCTAGGACGAGGAGAAAATCAGGAAATCAAGGATGCTGGACCAAGAATCCTGAATATGACAGAGGATCATATACCCTGACAGGGGGAAAACTGGATCCTGGTGATTTATTATTAGAAGTAAATCGATCAGCCCAGCACAGAAGAAGGTCATGGGGACCGCGCTCTGAGTAGGCGGTAGCAAGGAGGAAGAGGAAGAACGCTGTATGCTGAAGGACATACCGAGCAGCGTTGAGTATTGACAAGTGTACCCGCTTGAACCAATGAAGTATTTGACTAGGTGTCCAAAGCGGTGTTCTCATGCCCTAGCCCTTTTCTCTGGAAATCTAGGCAAGAGGGGGATGTGTTGGGATTTTTACCCATATTCCCAGCCTGCTAGATTACCTGGTGTCTGTAGGCGAAGATTCACTAAGGCGAAGTGAATCAGAAATTGGTTGGCCTGAGATTCAGAGAGACTACATTTGGGGGTTTTTAGGATATCACCTGGTCATATCTATTGGGGATCGATCCAGATGAATACCTAATATCTCATTGGGCGGAGTGGCTGACAAAATAGGGGCATCTGATAGTGATTAACTATCAGGTGTACTGATTGGGATCAGTTGGGTTTCATTACTAGCTGATTGGGAATGAATAGTGAGTTGTGAGGCGAGTGATGCCACCTGCAACTAGTGAATCTATTGGTTGGTGAAGTGACCTGCCACAATGGGTAATAAGTCCTATTACCTAAGCAGGTCGCTAGCCAATTATGGTTGGTTCACTTGGATCAAGAGTAAAACATTAGGGACACACTTCTGACTCTTTCCATTTGAGGTCTCAAGGATGTCCAATGATGGAATCCTAGCCAGGATGGGGAAGACCATTGCTGCTGAGATGAGGAAGGGTGATTCAACAGCAATGGCTGCCATTTTATCGAAGAGGTGTTAATTGAGGGTTAGATGGCTGAATCCCCTACTATATAATTCCTAGGATTCACTATAATAATAAAACATTATTAGTATTATTACCAACAGTGTTTTACAGTACTTTACAGAGTTTAGAGTTACAGTAATATTATCAATTTGGTGTATAGTTAGACTATAAGCTTCCATTGTGACATTTCATCTCAAGGATATTATTGCAGAAGGCAATAATTGGAAGACTCTCAGAGAGAAGAGTAGAGATCCAAATGGGGATCTAGAGATGAAGGAACCACAATCAGGAATAGCTGCTGACTGTGTGTTGGGCCAAAAGAGACTGTCACTGGGGTATCTGGATGAAGATTGGGTGGACAGGAATATAAGGAATGAATCCCTACGAGTACAACATAAAGTATTTCACCATAAGTACTGGACTAAGCGTTGGGTCTAATAATAATTCAAACTCAAATACGGATAATAGTCTCTAAACTATTATATCAGATAATACATTCTATACAACGTGAAATGCATGAGGAAATTGAAACTGTGCAGTAAAAATGTTACTGGGTTGATGACCAATAAGCAACACTTAAGTAAATTTTTTACAGAGGCCAAACCAGAGGAGCTGGCTTGGGGGTAAGGATTTTTTGGAATGGTCAAGTTTGAAACAGAAGGGACAAATTTGGTGACCATTATCTATCTGAGCCCAAAAGAAATGCTCAGGCGCCGCAGCAGTATGAGCATTTGGGGTTTTGTTGGATTATGGCAGGGTGGTGTGGGATTATGGTGGCAATGGCGCGAGGTGCATCAAGGCGCTCAGCTCCAGAAGGAACGGCGAAGAAAAGATTGGTCTAGGTTCCATAAACTAGAAGCCCCGCAATTAACTGATCATATAATAACTGGGGTGGAAGGTGAGATGTGAGGGTTGCAAAGGACACCACCAATGTGGTATCTGAAGGAAGGCAAGTTTGGGTGGTAGGAATAGGAGTGTTTTTGTAAATTAGTGGAGTAGAAGCTGCTGCTGAGCATTCTCCTCCATCTATAATTCAATATCAGAATCGCCTTTAAATGAGCAGAAATCAATAAAACCAGCCAGTGTAAATGCAGCAGTGGCTAATTCAATGATTGCCTTGTTAGAATATGGGAAAAGCGCCTGTAGCCAACTTTTAGACAAAATTGGATATTGAAATGTGGTAGGCGAGAGGTCGGGGTTGAGAAGGGTGGATTCACGCCAGGTGGAGCACTACTGTTTGTGGGGGGACAAAATAACCTGAGGAAGATGGTGGGCTATTTGACCCTATGCAAATGAAATTGCCTGAAGGGTGGAAAAGGCTAGGTGGTGGAGCACCGCTACCCCACATTGGAGCAGCAGGCGGCGGATACGCTGTCATTTTTAGTTAAATGGGTGTGGCCAGCCGGTGGTGGAAAATCAAATGCTTTTTCTTACTAAATTCTTTTAAAATGTGGTCAAGCGGAAAGAAAAACTGGTATAGTAATGTAAATTTTTCTTCAATTCAACTTTAATTGGTTATCTTCGTCCTAAACATTTTTTCCATATTCTACAATTGACTAATTTAGGACTGTTCTTTCTCGTTGCAAACACTTTTGCAACCCAAAAGTTCAAGACTAAATCTAGTCTGATAATCTCATAGAGGGATTAGTCTGCGCCCATGTCTGGGAGCAGTTGGGCAAGCAAGGCAAGAGGAGCAGGCGGAAGGCCCGCGGCCTCTAACGTTTGAAAACGCCCCGAGAATCTGGTGGAATAGAAAAAAATCTAAAAAAACTGGCGGTCACAATTTCCCCAGAGATACTCGCGTGGCAAGCATGATGCAACCAGTACATCAACACGCCACATTCCCAGCCACTTTCATTGGTGGAATTCGGAGTCCATGTGTATCTGGACATCCAAAAAACGGCCCTATGGGAAAAATTTTGTGAAGATGTACACAAAATTTTCCTGACTGCGGTGTACATTGCACCTCACTCCATGTCGCACAGTTGGCTGGACCTAGGTTTTGAAAGCAAAATAGCAGCAGACGAGGCTGCAGCGGTGTGCATAGTGGTCAACCTCCCCGAAGGGCAATGGGTCGTCAAAACTAAATGCACCAGATGGACAAAATCAAACCAAATTTTCCTCACGTTTGACTTTTTGCCTACTATGGTAAAATGTGACATTTTGGAGCAACACCTGAAAGATGGTCTCGCCATATATGGCGAAATACAATCTTTTGAAATGCAACGTTTCACCCTGATGCCACACCTGGGCACTGGCAAAGCCATCACAGTTCTGACCCCAACTGAGGAGATCGCGAAGGACCTAACCCAGATCCCGCACTCCACCTTTATTGACATCGCAGGGCACACCACCCACCCATTCCGGGTAACTGTGGACAGCGCGCCCCCCATTTTCACCCACTGTGATGTGTTCGGCCATAAGGCACATGCGTGCCCCATCAAAGAGGGCGTTACATTCCAAGAGCACCCCTCGGCGGCCATGGCCAGCGGAGAGGCGCACTACAAACCAACTGCAAGCACCAAAGAGGCTTTCCCGTGGGGAGCACAAGGCTGATACCTATTGGTAAAGCCCATCTCCTCGCAGGAGTGGAAGAAGGCCAAGCAGGCCTGTAGGACCGCGGCCAAGGAAGCGGCCAAGGTCACCACCACCATCCCACACTCACAATGCCAGGAGGACATGGAGACCTTCGCAGCGGAAGCAACTCAGGAATCCATCACCCAATCAGATTGGGAGGCCCAAGCTGAATGGGCCACTCAATCCGAGGATCTGATGGGAGATTCAATCTCACCCAATCGCTGCACCCAAGCCCCAAAAAACTGACTTGGGACCTATCCCAACCGAAATTTTTTTTTTTTGCCCCACTCGATGGTGCACTGAACTTATCCGCACTGCAAAAAATTCGTCCGACGTCAGGAAAACAAAAAGCGAAGGCCAAAGCCAATGTGACTCTTTCCGCAAAAATTAATAAAAACCCCGATAGCGTTGCTGCTAATACCCGCGCTGCTGTGAAAGCCTGTGGGGACCTGGAAGAGGCTGGTGTGCCCGGGGGCCCACCCCTCGCACCTAAGGTGCAATGGGGGAAACCTTCACTCTAGGGATGCTGAATATCGCCGGACTCAAGGCCTCCCCATCCCGGGCTAGGAAACTGAGTTTTTTACAAAATAATTTACCCGTGGATATCCTGGCCATCCAGGAAACCCACTGTCCACGAGGTTCCAAGGAAGCTTGGAAAACAATGCTCCTACCATCCCTATCCTTTTGGTCAAAGCACTGTGGGGTGCTAATTTGGAAAAATAATTTTTTCAAATTCACATCCTCAGAAACATTCCTAAATGACTGAGTGCTCGTTGTCACCTTCTCATGGGCCAATGTTGCACACACAATCGTCAACATTTACACCCCAAACGGTGCACAAGAGCGTCGGGAATTTTTCTTGTCGGTCAAATCCCTCCCGCTACCCCCCAATTTCTTCCTAATTGGTGACATGAACTGTTGGCTAACCTCACCAACGGACCGGTGGCTGCCCTCACCCCATGCCCCACAGGGTCACATAGAACTACGCGTTCTAAAAGCCACCCTTGGGTTAATGGATGCGCTGCCGCAACATGCCCCACTGCTCAAAAACATGATGCGTCCCCACATCCACAACAGCCAATTAAGGTCCATGAACCACATTGACCTTATTCTAGCATGGCGAAATTCCAACCCCACATCTCCCACTTCAAAACAATGAAAATGGAATTCTTCGACCACCGACTGGTCTCGATAACATACCACTTACCCGTCACAGTTGCAAAGGCCCCACATTGGTGCAAAATCCGCCCCCAGAGCTTGCGTCGCCAGGATTTTCCACGTGGGTGGAAGAGGCAACTTTGGCAAAATCGTTTGTTGCACCATTTTGTGCGGACTCCATTTCCACATGGGCAACTTTCAAAGAAGACACCATCCGCCACTATCGCCATCTCTCATCCAGATGCTCATGAGCCACATCGGCGGTTATATTGTGTGTGCTGGCAGAATTGGCCCACTTGGAGTCCAACATTCCAGCCTCAGGATATAGCCCTGCATAGGGCCAGAAGTGGGCGGAGGCAGCAGCCCACCTCAACGCACTTGAAAGGCAACACAAACATTGGGTTTGTGTCCAATACAGGGCCACACGCATCACTAAAGGCGACAAGTGCACCGCATACTTCTTCAAAAAAATTTTTGCACCACGCCAGAGTGTGGCCTGCACACAGGTGCGAAGATCGGATAATTCTATTGTGGACACACCAGCCAAAGTGGCAATCAAAATGCAAAGATATTACTCCAAGTTATACCGAGCTGAACCAATTCAGCCGGCTGAAATGGCGGAATTTCTCGACAGAGCTCATATCCGCACCAATTTCTGATACCCAGAAATAATGAACTTAATTACTCCAAATGAATTAGGGACTACCATTTGCAGTGCGCCAAACCGAAAATGCCCAGGCCCAGATGGCATTCCATATGAGTTCTACAAAAAATATTTTAAATATATATCCCCATTGCTGCTAGCCTCACTCAACCAAAGCCTGTTGGAAACATGCCTCCTACCAGGAGGACATGAGGCCTTTACTGTCACACTCTTTAAGAAAGGGGGTAAGATTGACTTAGCCAACTGGCGCCCCATTTCTCTAACAAACACAGACACCAAAATTTTAACAAAATCATGGCTAACCGTTTAGGGACTGTAGCATCTGCCACCATCTCTCCAGAACAATTTGGTTTCATCCCCAGAAGGTCGATTTGGGATAACGTGCACTCTGTGGCTAATGTGTGTCAGTCCACAGCTTCTGGGGCACTTGTATTCTTGGACCAACAAAAGGCCTATGATAGAGTAAACTGGGAATACCTTAGGGCCTGCCTCTAACAATATCGCCTACCTCCCCACTTCATTAACTGGGTGATGCTGCTCACGGAATCTGCAACAATGGCAGTGCGCGGCCCAGGTTTCCTAACGGAAGTAGTCCGTCCTCAAAGGGGCCTGCGACAAGGGGACCCCCTGAGCCCACTCTTATACAACTTCAGCCTTGACCCACTACTGCGAAATGTGAATGCCCAACTCACTGGGGTCCATGTGCCAGGCCAAACCCCAGTCAAGATGATGGCATTTGCAGATGATTGCGTGGTGGGGGTTTCTAATAACAAAGATGCACGCGCGCTTGAAGCCCTCATCCAGGAATATTCCTGGGTAAGCAACGCGGCACTGAACGCCTCCAAAACCGAAATCATCCTCCTTGGTCAGTTTCAGAACTGCTGGGCCCCAGCAAGTAGTTCCCAACCCAGCCCATCTGCTCGCCCAAGTCCACGCCTTACTAACTCAAAACACACCGCTCCACTGGTGCTCCCCTTTGTGCCACGACCTACCATAGGACCGGTACGCCATCTGGGCGTGTGGTTGGAGGCAGGAGGATACGCGTCAGCAGTAATGGAGTGCCATATACTGGACAACGTGACGAAGCGAATCGCCTCTCTCAGAGCCCACCCTACTACCCTCACTGGCAGGGTTGTTCTTGCCAACTCTATGCTCCTATCCAAAGTCTGGTTCGGAGCCCACGCCATCCCCTTCTCCCCAAGCTTCTTCAAATCCCTGTATGCTTTGCTACAAGGTTGGCTTTGGTCAGGCCGCCCTCCACCAGTACGGCTAGAGGTCATGTTTGGCCCTCATCATCATGGTGGCATGGGCCTACTTGACTTTAAAGCCCATGCCGCCAAGATCCTAGGCACCTGGATTGCGGCCGTCACTGCTCCTACACTCCCATCCCAACACTGGTCCCGCGCGGCCCGCTCCAACTTCTCCTGAGCCTTGGGCCTCAACAATCCATCAAACCCCCACTCCATGATGAAATACCTCGCATCACACACATCAGCCACAGGTCCTCACGGGAACAAAACCCTCTACAAACGAATCCTACTCTCCATGCGAAGCGCAGAGTGGAGAATTCGTATTAGTGGACATACAACCCGAAGAGGCCGCCCCTCTCCTCAGTTCACACAAGAGGTACAGGGGCTACCCATCCATGATGGCGTGATCCCCATTCGACCCCAAGTCCTATCCAGGGTGGACTACCTGGACATGATGGACATCCCTTATTCCACTGAGACCCAAAAGACTATCTGGAAATACGCACACCATCCTCTGTTGCAGCCTCAAGTCCGCTCCCATGTGTGGCGCTGCCTGAGGCGGGTGTATCGTACAGCTGAGCGCTCTAATGCTTTACACTCATCCTGTGTCGTGTGTGGCCAGTATGGAACGCTGTTTCACCGCCTGGAGAAGTGCCCCACCTCTAAAGTAATATGGCGCGAAGTCCAACGTCTGCTAGGCCAGGATCAAACACATCCCTTCAGTCTGTCAAGAGATATGTTTGCTTCATCAATGGCCTCCCCCTCCCACCCTCCCTTCGTGCTCTGGTGGTTGCAATCGCCATGTGGACTATCCACACGATTGTCTTGGATGCCATCGCCGGATCCATCCCCACCCTCCTAGAAGCTGTCCACAGATTTCGGTCTCATTTGGTGGATCACTTTCAAGCGTGGATGTTTGGATATCTCCCACCACGTCGCCGGCAGCTGGTCTCCTCCTGGTTCCCAGTCTGGTTCATCAAATCAGACCCCTTCCTCCACACGTGCTCAATAGTGGCTACGCCCCCTACACACGTTCCCTCCCCTTCCCATAAGTGGCGTTCCCGCTGGCAACAAGAGATAGCATCGCTTCTCTGGGGTGCCTCCCCTGGTACTAAGTTTTGTCTCATCTGAGTCATATTCGGAAATGTCCATCCCATGGTTGGCCTTCCCTGCAATAAATTTAAAAATTTAAAAATCAATTGACTAATTTAAATTCAATTGATTCCCAATAAACTCTCTGGATTAATTGCTTACTTACCAGCCTCTAATGCCTCATATAAACACTTCATACCTTAGAACTATTCCCAGTAGACACAGTTTCAACCCAAGCTGTTCCTGTTGATGTTTATTCATTTTAAGAAAAAGTTTGCTGGAATATGCTTTTCTGAGGTTCCAGATTGTCCCTTGTCTAGACTGAAGGTCCTTTTCAAAAATTCTGGACTAATATCCTTCTCCTTCATCTGGACTAAAGTAACTTGCTTCTTGGTTTTCTTGTTTCAAATGTGAGCAGCTAAATGTCCAGTTCTCCCACATTGGTGGCACCGGATATGCTCTTCTTTAGTCATTTTTGTAATTTCAGATTTGTTTAGCATCATGACTCAATTTTCTTGACCCTTATTACACACAGTGAATTTCACAGTATTTTGTGCTCAAGTCTGAATGAATTTAAAAGCTCAGTTTGGTTCTTCAAAGCTCATTCCTAGAATTTTTAGATGATCCACCATCTGAGATGTGGACATATGAGACACTAGCACTGAAGCCATGGTTTTTTCAGGCGAATGTCTGTAACTCTCTTTTCCTGAGAGGTGGTGCGGGATGCACAGCCACACCACCAGGGAACTATTCATTATTAAGATTAAAAACAGAGCACTACGGAGGGTGCTGGAGCCAAAGGGACTCAGGGCATATTTGTACAATGCGGAATAAGTAGTCAATAGCAAATAAACAACAAAACTTGGATGAACCCCAAAGGGAAGTCCACAACCAAGCAGAGATCTGTACTGGAGTTCTTGGGGGCTCTGATCTGGAGTGGACCAGGGTGGCCCAGCAGTGCACCATATATGGTAGATATTTTTGCTAATATAAAAATGGCCAACGTTGTTAGAGATTTTCCCAAGGAGGTCTTTGCACAGGTTCACCCAAGGAACCATATTAAAAATTTAAATTAATGGGGATTTATTATTAGGAAAGTCAACCAACGAGGAAAGTTGGTCTCATGGAAACAAATTAAGCAATGAAGGGCAAATTGTCAAAATGGAGGAAATGTGCTAAGACTAAGAGAACTAATATGTACATGATACCATTGGTCAGGGTCCTGTAACTTGAAATTGACCAAACTCAAGCTATAGATTGTGACTAAACTTATCCTGATATAGTAATATTTAAAACGGAATGGTTTTAAAACCCTGTTCCTACAGCAACTACAATTAACCGTCGGGATTAAGATTGTAGCTGGTGCATATCAACACCCTGGCTGTAACGCCAGGCGAGCATCACGCACATTCCAAGGACCAACCTGAGCATATTTTGTTTGTACCCAGCGTTGTTCCAATGTGTTTTTTAGGTCAGGAAGGCCTGCCAACTTAACCTTTTTGGCATCCTGGCGGCCAGCTTTATCCTTGCAATATGTGCCCTCAATTATGTTATGGAGCTATAATAGGTTTAGTGAAAATCACAATATGGCCAAAGCGCCGCTTGCATAGTGATTCAGACGTTAAAATCTGGTTGCACTTTCACACAAGCCAGTGTTTGTGATTCATGGTAGAAACGGTCCTTTAAGCTGCTAAAGTCTTACCTTTTCAGAATTGAATGATCATGAATTTCTCCTTAGAATTATAAATCCATGTAGGACTTCTGATTTCTATTATATATACTTCCATTGCATCATTATAAGACAAATTATCCCTATTCAGATGAGGTTACACCAGATTCTAACAATTGGTGTTCTGAAAGTTCATGATGATCACTGCCTTTTGTCAGTCAATGAATCCAAACATTATCATCTCAGATAATCAGAAAAACACAGAGGCGCTATCCTTATGTAACGTGGGTAACTTCAGTGTGCTCTGAAATTCATCTGTGGTTCCACTGGCAGGGGATTCCTGCCCAAAGTCTCAATTAACCATCGGAGTAACTTCAGGGGTTATTTCCAAATTGCTCCAAATGGACAAGACATATTTCTGAGTGGTGTGATATTCCAGGCTCAAGCTTTGTGCATTTTGTTGTCAGTTTCTTCCGCCTCCATTTTCACGCAATCACATTGGGAATTCTCAAGTTCTTCTATTGTATGAATAATCGCGCAATTTCTTCAGTAATCTGGTTTAGTGTTCTCAATCTCCTTCTTGGTCAGCCTTCTGAAACAATACTTCTTTTGTTAGTTCATCCTCCCTGCGCTTCAAGAAGTTGACCTTTCAACAGAGGTCAATGTTGATTTTCTTAACTTGTTTAACATCTTCCTCAGCCTTCATCACCCATTCTTTCAATGTAGTGAAATCAGCCTGAGATCAAGTAGAGCGCGTTCTTGTTAACTGTTTCCCATCCTGTACAAAGTTTTTGTAGTAGTTCAAATAAGATATGGTTATTATGATCTTCTTATTAAATCTGACTAAAAACTCAACTATCTCAAGTAGTGAGCACCAAATATTAAAACTGGGAACTGATGGCTACTCAATTACACCCTGTATTGAGTACTAATTGGTAAATTTTTGGGATACATTTACTCTTTATAGATAACAAATTGCTTTAGATCCCTTGTTTAACTACATGGGTTCCTTGTATGTGCGTTGTTTGAATTATTGACAATAAATTATATATTGGGCAGTAATAGTATGAAGACTACGTTTTTAGTTGAGCTTTTTTTAGCCATAATGGTTGTTAGATCCAAAGTAAATTGTATTTTGTCCTTATCTTGAATGACATTCTGGGATATATGTAGGGACTTCTTCCCACTTTTTCTAGATTTTAATCTCAGCTAAGGATAAGAGCTTATTCTTATCTCTTCTGTGGAACTTAACCTAGGATTAAGTTCAAAGGTTCTTCTTCATTCATGTCATGTAATTTCCACAGAGATAGTGATAATATAACAAAAGATCTCTTTTTTCTAACCTTAATCACAAGAGCAAACAGTATAAACTATAACTAGCGTTTGAGCTTTTTCGTTGATCTTAATCCACTTCATTATAAAGAATACCAAGGGAATTAGTTTGGGAATTTAGCGCAAAACTCTTTGTTGGCATTCCATTTGGATACAGTGGCTGTTGCCAATGAATTAACACTCCACGGTTGCACAACATAATAATCTTCCTAATCTGTTTGAATCAGACTTCTCTGACTCTCACTGCTACTCTTCTGAGTTAAACAAAGGATGTGTCTCAATGCCTTCACTCAACCCTCATTAAATCACCCTTCTTAGATAAAAATATGCTTAAGTAATGGGACTCTTACCCTAACAGCAGGTTGCAATCAATAAAAGGGTAACTAAAAAGTTGCTTTATCACAGGCGGCATTACTCGCTCAGAAACTCTTAAACCCCTTAGTCAATTGGTAACTAAACTTGATCAACTCCTACAAGTTAATCAAGTTATCAATTTAAATTTGAAGACCTAATCACTAGTTTATTGTCAGGGATGACACCCAATGAAACATTAATGATCCTTTGGAACAAAACCTAGAAATTGGTAAATAGTCATTCATGATAATACTATGAACAATGGTTATTATATATAATTGATAACTCCCACATCCATTAGCAAGATGAATCCCCTAGTGGACAAGCAGATAAATTAAATTAGTTAAGCTGGATAATGCGGGCATATTGAAATCCCAACAGCAAAGCATTTAAAAATTTAATTTACATCAAACTATAGAATCTATTAAAATTTTTAAAAATTTATTTTATTTTAAAAAATTGATTTCATCAGCCATTGGGTGCAATGCATGCATCTGAGCCAGCCGCAACTCCTGGATGGGGTAGTAAGCTTGCACTGCTTGGCATTCATTCATGACATCCAAGGACACTAGGGCTGGGTCAGCCATTCATGCTAACATAATCAGTCATTTTAAACCTTTCTTTGACTTGGAGCTCCTATCTTAACAGAACAAGACCTATTTAAGAATCAAACCTGAATTACCTTAGTCAGTTTTTTACTTTTAACCTTGGGTGAATAAAAATTGATTTTGTTCCTATGCTGAATGAATAAATTTTGGAAATGAAGTTGGAAGCATTTGCTATGACTAGGTTTGTAATTTATGTGCATATAAGAGTTGTTTGATAGGGTCTTATTCTAAGGAAACCAAAGTTGTAATGGTCAAGGTTTTGCCTGACTATCATATGGACTTTACCTTCAAGGCAAACAACAATAGTATAAAGAAGCAATTCAAAGCTCATACATTATAGATAATTTAATTTGAGATGGTTTGTTTTGGTTATACAATATAAATGATGATTTTGGTAATTTGAAACTGACAACTGGACATATCAATAAGCTAAAAATCACCTTTTTGAATCAAAAGTAACCCAGAAAAAGTTCAGAAGGATAAACTATCAGTTAGCAATCTACTGTACTTGTCAAGCCATAAAGTTTCAACTTTCATAAGTCCAAAGTTATGGTAGGGATCACCTTTCAGCTGGCTTATCTCATTAGAAACAGAAAGTCTACCATAACAGGCTTAAATTTTTAATCAATAGTACTCTGCCATATGTACTTATCAAACATTGGGGGCCAACCCACCAAATGTAACCCCAAAGTTCTTGGCAGATGAAATTAAATGACTTTAAATGACTTAGCATCCAACTCCTCAGTTGACACAAAAAAAACTTCTTTAGAAAAACTTTAAGAATTAAACCTAACAGTCAAAATACCTTATGATTGGCATGTAAGGCAACACTGTTAAAGCGGAGTATGCACTCCTGCCCCTAGGTCAGAACTAGGAGAAGCTTCCAGAATGTTGGCTGTCAGGGCCCTGATAATAATGCAATCCTGTAACAACGCATCAAACTCCAGGAATACTGCCAAGGACATTCCTGCGGTAACTTCAGATGTTTTTATTTATTGCGGGGAAGGCTGACCAGGGGATGGACACTTCCAAATGTAGACATGAAAAAAACTAAACTTAGTAACAGCGAAGGCACCCCAGAGAAGCGATGCTATCTCTTGTTGCCAGAGGGAACGCCACTATGGGGAGGAGGAGGGAACGTGTAAAGGGGCCATAACCACAATTGAAAACGTGTGGAGGAAAGGGTCCAAGTTGATGAACCAAACTGGGAACAAGGAGGAGACCAGCTGACGGAGACGTGGTGAGAGGTACCCAAACATTCACGCCTGAAAGTGGTCCACCAAATGGGACTGGAATCTGTGGACAGCTTCTAGGAGGGTGGGGGTGGAGCCTACGATGGCATCTAAGACAATCGTGTGGATAGTCCACATGGCGATTGTGACCACCAGAGCACGGAGGAAGGGTGGAAGAGGGGATACCATGGATATAGCAAACATATCTCCTGACAGACTGAAGGGATGTGTTTGATCCTGGCCAAGCAGACATTGAACTTCGTGCCATATCGCTTTAGAGGTAGAACACTTCTCCAGGCGGTGGAACAGCGTTTCATACTGGCCACACATGACGCAGGATGAATGTAAAGCATTAGAGCGCTCAGCTGTAAGGTACACCCACCTCAGGCAGCGCCACACATGGGAACAGATTCGAGGCTGCAAAAGAGGGTGGTGGGCATATTTTCAGATAGTTTTCTGGGTCTCAAGGGAGTAAGGGATGTCCATCATGTCCAGGTAGTCCACCCTGGATAGGACATGGGGCCGTGTGGGGATCACGCCATCTTGGATGGGTAGCCCCTGTACCTCTTGTGTGAACTGAGGAAAGGGGCGGCCTCTTCAGGTTGTATGTCCACTAATACGAATTCTCCACTCAGTGCTCCGCATGGAGAGGAGGATTAGTTTGTAGTGGGTTTTAGTCCCGTGAGGACCTGTGGCCGATGGGTGTGAAGCCAGTTATTTCATCAGAGGAGTGGGGGTTCAATGGATTGTTGAGGCCCAAGGCGCGGGAGAAGTTAGAGCGGGCGACGTGGGACCAGTGTTGGGAGGGGAGCATAGGGGCGGTGACAGCTGCAATCCAGGTGCCCAGGATTTTGGCAGCATAGGCTCTAAAGTCGAGTAGGCCCATGCCACCATGATGACGAGGGCCATGCATGACCCCAAGCTGCACTGGCGGTGGGCAGCCTGACCATAGCCACCCTTGTAGAAGGGCATACATAGATTTGAAAAAATCTGGGGAGAAGGCGATTGTGTGGGCTCCAAACTAGACTTTGAGAGGAGCATAGAGTTGGCTAAAACAACCATGCCAGTAAGGGAAGTAGGGTGGGCTCTGAGGGAGTCGATGCGCTTTGTCACGTTGTCTAGAATATGACTTTCCATTACTGCTAAGGCATACCCGCCTGCCTCCACCCACACGCCCAGATGGCTGACAGGCCCTATGGTAGGGCGTGGCACGAAGGGGAGCACAAGTGGGGCGGTGTGGGGTGAGCAGGGAAGGCGAGCACATGTGCGAGCAGATGGGCTGGTCTGGGCACTGGTCGCTGGGACCCAGCAGGTTTGATACCGACCAAGGAGGATGATTTTGGTTTTGGAAAGTATTCAGTGCAGCATTACTTACCCGGGAATACTCCTGGATTAGAGCTTCATGCGCGCGTGCATCTTGATTATTATACACCCCAACCACACAATCATCTGTGAACGCCATCATCTTGACCGGGGCTTGGCCTGGTGCATGGACCCCAGTGAGGTGGGCATTCACGTTTCAAAGTAGTGGGTCAAGGCTGAATTTATATAAGAGTGGACTAAGGGGGTCCCCTTGTCATAAGCCCCTTTGAGGGTGGACTACTTCCGTTAGGAAGCCAGGGCCACGCACTGCCATTGTTGCAGATTTTATAAGCAGCAATACCCAGCTGATGAAACGAGGGGGCAAGCGGAATTGGTGGAGTCAGGCCCTGAGGTATTCCCAGTTTACTCTATCATAGGCCTTCTGTTGGTTCATGAATATAAATGCCCCAGAGGCCGTGGATTGGCATGCATTAGCCATAGAGTGCACGTTGTCCCAAATTGACCTTCTGGTTTATGAAACTGAATTGTTCTGGGGAGATAGTGGCAGATGCTACAATCCCTAGATGGTTAGCCATGATTTTGGAAAAAAAATTTGTATCCGTGTTAGTTAAAGAAATGGGGCGCCAGTTGGGTAAAGCTAGCTTATCCCCTTCCTTGAAATGTGATGGTTAAGGCCTCTTGCCTCCTGGTAGGAGGCGCATTTCCAAAAGGCTCTGGTCAAGAAAGGCAAGCAACAATGGGGATAAATATTTGAAGTACTTTTTATAGAACTCATACAGAATGCCATCAGGGCCTGGGCATTTCCAATTTGGTGCACGCAGATGGTGGACCAGAGTTCATTGAGAGAAATCAAATTCATTAACTACAGGTATCAGGAAATGGTGCAGATGTGAATGCTATCAAGAAATTTCGCCATTTTGGCTGGCTGAATTGGATCAGATTGGTACAACTCTAAGAATTATTTTTGTATTTTGATCACCACTTCGGCTGGCTTATCCACAATAAGATTATCCAACCTCCATACCTGTGTGCAGGCCATGCTCTGGTGCGGTGCAAAGAATTTTTTTAAAAAAATAAGTGGAGCATGTGCCACCCTCTGTAATGTGTTTGGCCCTGTACTGAACACAAACCTGATGTTTGCGTTGCCTTTCAAGCGCGTTGAGGTGGGCGGCTGCTTCTGCCCACTTCCAGCCCCAATCAGGGCTGTAGCCCGTGGTTGGAATGTTGGGCTCCAGGTGTGCCAACTCTGCCAGAGCGCGCGAGATGATGGCTGATGTAGCTCTTGAGCGTCAGGAGGAGAGGTGGCGAGTGTGGTGGATAGTATCCTCTTAGAAGGCTGAACATGTGGAAATTGGGTCCGCGCAAAATGGTGTAATAAACTCTTTTGCCGAGGTCGCTGATTCCACCCAAGTGGAAAATCCTGGCGATTCAAGTTCAGGTGGGTGGAGTTTGCACCAATGTGGAGCTCTAGCCATTGTGGCGGGTAAGTGGTAGGTTATTGAGACCAGCCAGTGGTCAGAGAAATCAATTTTTGATGTGTGGAAGTGGGAAATATGAGATCAAAATTTCACTGGCGTGAGGATAAGGTCAATTTGGGACATGGACCTTAATTGGCCATTGTGAACGTGGGGGCACATCATGTTCTCGAGTAGTAGAGCCTGTTGTGGCAGCGCGTCTAGCAACCCAAGGGTGGCCTTTAGAACGCGAAGTTCTACATGACCCTGGGGGCGTAGGATGAGGAAGGCCAACAGTCCATGGATGTGTTTAGCCAACAGTTCATGTCGCCAACTACAAAAGAATCAGGAGTTAATGGAAGGGATTTGACTAATAAGAAAAATTCCCAATGCTAACATGCACAGGTCAGGGCATAAGTGTTGATGATAGCGTGCGCCACATCAGCCCACAAAAATGTAACAACGAGGACTCAGCCATTGAGGAAGGATTCAGATGATAAAAATTTAAAAAAAATTATTTTTCTGAACAGGCACCCCACAGTGCTCAGACCAGAAGGATAGGGAAGAAAGGGCCTGGTTTTCCAAGCATCCTCAGAACCTCATGGACAGTGGGTCTCCTGGATGGCCAGGATGTCCACGGGTAAATATTTTTGTAAAAAAATCAGTTTCCTATCCTGGGACAGCGAGGCCTTGAGCCTGGCGATATTCAACGTCCCTAAAGTGAAGGCATCCCCCATTGCACCTTAGGTGTGAGGGGGTGGGCACCCAGGCCCACCAGCCTCCTCTGGTTCCCCATGGGCCTTCACAGTGGCTTGGGTGTTTGTAGCAACACTATCAGTAGATTTGTTAATTTTAGCAGACAGGTTCACGTTGGCTTTTGCCTACACTTTTGTTTTCCTGCTATCAAACAAATTTTTTGCGGTGCGGATGAGTTCAGTGCACCAACGTTTGGGTCAAAAAAAATTTTCGGGTAGGTTAAGACCAAGTCAGTTTCAATTGGGGCTTGGTTGCAAATGTCGGGTGAGATTGAGTTGCCCATCGGATTCTCAGATTGGGTGGCCCAATCAGCTTGGGCCTCTCAATCTGTATGGTTGAGGGATTCCCAAGTTGCTTCTGCCACGAAGGTTTCAATGTCCTCCTGGCGTTGGGAGTGTAGGATAGTGGAGGTGACTTTGGCCGCTTCCTTGGCTGCGGCCCTGCAGGCCTGTTTGGCCTTCTTTCACTCTTGAGGGGAGACAGGCTTTACTAATAAGTAGCAGCCTTGTGCTCCCCACGGGAAGGCCTCTTTGGTACTGGTGGTTGGTTCATAGTGTGCCTCCCCGTTGGCCATGGCCGCTGAGGGGTGCTCTTGGAATGTGATTCCCTCCTTGATGGGGAATGCATGTGCCTTATGGCCAAACGCATCACAGTGGGTGCAGATGGGGGGGTGCGCTGTCTATAGTTACCGGAAAGGGTGGGTGGTATGCCCTTTGATATAAATAAAAGTGGAGTGCGAGATCTGGGTTAGGTCCTTCACGATCTCCTCAGTTGGAGTCAGAACTGCAATGGCTTTGCTGGTGCACAGGTGTGGCATCAGCATAAAGTGTTGCATCTTGAAGGATTGTATTTCGCCATATACAGTGAGACCCTCTTCCAGGTGCTGCTCCAGAATGGCACGCTTGACTGTAGTGAGAAAAAAGTTGAACATGAGGAAAATTTGGTTTGATTTTGTCCATCTGGTGCGCTTGGTTTTGATGACCCGCTGCCCTTCAGGGAGGTCAATCACAACGCGCACCACAGCAGCTTCATCTGCTGCCTCCTTGTATTCAAAACCGAGATCTAGCCAACCATGTGACATGGAGTGAGGTGCAACATACACCGCAGTTAGGAAATAAGTGTGCACATCCCCACAAAATTTTTCCCATAAAGCTGTTTTTTGGATATCCAGGAACACCTGGACTCCATATTCCACTGACGAGAGTGGTTGAGAGTGCGGCGTATTGATGTACTGGTTACATCGCGCCTGACAAGTGAGGATTTCTGGATAAATAGTAACTGCCAGTTTTTTATTTATATATAATATGCCAGTTTCTCCGGGGCGTTTTTGAACATTGGAGGTCGCGGCCCTACCACCTGTGCCTCTTACCTTACTTGCCCAACTTCTCCCTGACATGGGCGCAGACTAATCTCCTCTGTGAGATTATCAAACTAAATTCAGACTAGAATTGAATAAGTTGCAAAAGTGATTGCAACGAGAGAGAAAAGTATTGGTAACTTTACATGTTAAGGAAGCAAAGAACAACAATTCAATTCCAATGAAGAAAAAGTTTGAAATAAACTTGCTAAAAATAGTGTGGTTTATAATGAATCTGTCAAACATCTGAAGTTCCAAGGAAAACTTGGCTTTCATTGGGGTACTCCAATACCCACATTAGCATCCTTAGTCCAAAGAGCATTGTCATTCTGAGGATTTAGGAGTATAATCTGGTGGGGATAAATAAAAAGATATTAGTTGATGAAAAATCAACTCTCCATGAAAACTGAGATGAGCAACGTAAGAAGTAGCACCCAGGTCTCTCAGGCAGAGATGTGGCTACTATCTTTGAGCAGGGGCAACTGTGCCTGCGATTCATAAATGTGAATAAGTTTAAGCTTAGGATTGACCGGAGGTGCACTTGATACTGGGGGAGGAGATCATTGACTCATTCCTAGTCCCACCTCAACTAGCATCTTTCCGCATTCCTTCTCCGTTGTAGTCCTTTTTCACCCTGACTTTGGCTATGGCAGAGTGGATCAAAGTTGTAGGAGCTTGTATCAAAGTATGGGTGAGCTAAGCATGTTTTTGGGTAGATGAATGATATTGAAGAACTTTAGTTTGTTCCTTGATCCCCTCACTGAGTGATACCAGTACTGAAAATATCAGTGATATGGCTGTCAGACATTTACATATTAAAAATGGGGTTGGAGTAATTTAGTGGTGAATACATCTACTAATAGCAAAAAAAACCTTAATTGACTCTTTTTTTCTTCTAATTAAAGTAATCCTTATACTCCTTACCTTCCACTGAAAACCACTAACCTAAGAGGCGTGAGTGCTCTGCAACTCAGGCAGGATAGGCCAAACCCAATGGAACCTCGCCCAAGCACCATCTTGAATTTGGTGCAAGTCACTAAGAAAATCAACCCTTTTCATATGACTGATTGGCGCAATTATATTTTAAATAATACATGGTTATATTATTCTAAGAGTTGAACTCCCATTTAAAATTTAAGCTCAAACCAAGATGATACTCCCTCCAGAGCAGTGATAAGCTAAATCGGCATTTAGCCAAAGTTGGAAGCCCCCTTGCCTAATCTAAATTTCCGCCGCCCTTCTCATTTTTAGCCCAACTTACTTAAATACAGGGTGTCGCCATTACAATGAAGGATCACTTTTTGTTACCCTTCTTACAATTAATAAAATTTTTAGATATAAAACATCTTCTTGTAGTAACATCCCCCTTAAACATATTTAACCGCAGGTAAGAGCTTTATTGCACCTAGAATTGCAAAACTGATGAAATCCTGTGCTACCAGCACCACTGAGCATAGTATTCACCAGCTTTCTAGCAAGCGGTACTTGCTATATGGGTCCTTGTACACCACAAATCTCTTAACAAAGAAGAGAGGCCGTTGGGGTAATTAATCCTAACAGCCCCCACGTTGCTTCAGAACCAATGATAATTGCCTTAGAACTGCGGCTGACCAGTGATTTTTCTCGCCTTAAAAAACTTAAGAACTACTCCCAAAGACCCTCATGGGACACTCCTGTTATCATAAACCCCCCTTTAGAGACAAGTTTACCCCCTGTGAGGGTTGCATTGCCTCGTTTATCTTTGTATATAAATTGGTGATGGAAGGGACAACAGACCATCAAAAAATTAAATACTTCCTCCCTTGCTGGAGTCACACTGCCCAGGAGATAATGGTACCAAATATGGTCATTATCAGCACCTTCGCGGAGGTGAAGAAAGCCCTTATGGAGGAATCTAGCTCCACGCAGAGTTTACATAGGAGAAAGCATGCCTTTATGTGCATCAGCATGCAAAAGGGAAAATCGATCAACTCTTTTGTTGACTAGTTCTATAGTGAAGCCCATCCACTATTAATTGCAAGGATGTTACCTCTTGATGACGCAATTGTTACCATCTTGACTAGAATGTCACCTAACCCCTCCTTGACGATGCCTCTATCTTGAATAATACGTTCCTTCAAAAATATGTGTGATATTAAGGGAGGCTCTGCTAGCAGTGACTGATTACTATGAACCTGAAATTGGGCAAGAAGCCTCGATGTAAGAGTCAAACCTGACCTCCCTAGCCTCCTCTATGGCTGTCTCTCTCTGAAATCCTGATCCCCCAGAACAGCTTGAACCAAATGTTCCTCCACCATGTGAGGGCAGACAGCATATACTAGCTTTGCCTGGGCCATGCCGCCTCCATTACCTGCGCCCAAAGTTCTCCCTTTGGAATCAGTTATAAATTTTTGCCTTGGTCCACTCCATCTCCAGAGAGGCCTCTCAATTCATTTAATTGTCACTTCCCCACTAGACACCATCCCTATCTCTGTTGGTGTTAAGTTTTCAGCTGATGTTAAGCTAAAATAACCTAACAGTGAAACTGGGAATTAAACACGCTTTTCAAATAAAACTCCTGCTTGTAATCAGGAAGTAGATTCTCCTATAATCCTTGATAATAGCCAAGTAACTCCGGTATGCTCACCATTCTTAAGTCTACTGCTACCAACAAATACAAGACCTTCTGTCTTTGTACAAAATCAGGAAATTATTCCTCTATAATTGGGACTACTTCTCCAGCAGGCAACTATGTACTTCTCTTAGGGAAGATAAAATACACACAACTATCTAATATAAATGTAACAGCAACAGGTACAAATATCTAACAGATGACAGATAAATAATAATTGATAAACTAAGCAACAGTAGTTATTAATGATCAATAAACTAGTAAATGATGATTAATTGATGTTTTATTAATCAGCCAGGTGCCGGTATTATATACCTCTTGGGCATCTCCTGGCCAAACTCATCCATTAGATGAGTTTATTCATATTATGCCAATCCTCTGCTGGTCATGGAAATAATTATGAAAAATCCCCAAGTCAATTCAGCCCATAGTTTGACTAAAAATAACAATTGTTTCAGCCCAATTGGAGGCAATTTTACTCTCATAATTGGGATGACTTTGGGTTTTGAACTCAACATCAATTTCTTCCCGATTAGAGCTACATCATAATTTGACATCTAACAATAAATGGGGAATAAAAAATATATGATCATAAAAGATGATGCATCCCATTTTGGGACATCAGCAGGCCTCTCAATAGCACTAATTATGCCCATAATTGGGATAGATTTGGGTTTTGAACTCAACATCAAAATCTTCCCAATTAGAGCTACGTCATAACTTGACATCTAACAATAAATGGGGAATAAAATATATATGATCATAAAAGATGACGTACCCCAATTGAGGACGTCAGCAGGCCTCTCAATAGCACTAAGTATGCCCATAAATGGGATGTCTATGTTTAAGTGCTTAATTATCAATTTCACTAATCAAACCCAATTTCTGCCTTAGTGCATTAAGATAAATGCAAAAATTTAGGAGGTGCAATTTAGTTAATGTACGTGGGACCACTTTGCACCCAAGTGTACCCATAATTGGCCATAATATAATAATATTATAGCTATTATTAGCTACAATAATTGGGCACCTTAGACGCAATTAGAGCAGTTATGAGGTGAATCTGATTTATCAAATTATGCAGATGAATTGGGAGAATCAAAGGATCCATCAATGGAAGTAATCTATCAGCAATGATGGTTTTCTAAAAGGGTTTATTTTTGAGTCAATTATCAAAATCTAACAGTTGGCATCTCCCATGACTGTCTATAGATCAAAATATTCACTGGGGCCTCTAAAACTAACAATTCAAGAGCATAAATCTAAAGCCATTGCAGTTACAACGCCTTCTCTAGAATCCAAAAATTATATGAGGGCTGAACACTCCCCTGCCACAAGAGAAGCAGTGAACCCTACCCTCCTTCCTATGGACATTCTGTTGTACATAAATAACCACTCTGATGATGAGTCAGAAGGGGGTTGTGAAGATGTAGGATATTATGCCCTAGGAGCCCCAACTGAAGTGGGGATAACAGATTAATTGAACCCTGAAAGAGTAGATATGGCTCTGATACCAAGCAAAATTTATCTCTGGAAAGTGCTGCGGTGTTATGAGGTTATTGATACTGCTAAAAATGCCAACTAGCTCACTACTTCGCTGATCCAACTACTCAGCAGGTCCTTACTTTACAATCTATTAAAGACAAATACCTTGAGACTGCCCAAAAACTTGCTTCTACTTTCCATATTAAGGAGGTCCTCCCTCTCCTCTACCCTTTGGTGGAACCTTAACCAAGGTGGAGGTCATTATCAACAAAGTACAGGTCATGGCTATCCTTGATACTGGATCCCCCATGAATGTTGTTTCTCCAAAGCTGATTAAAAAATAAGCTTGCCCAAACTTGGAATACACCCAAGAGTTCAGAACTGCAGCTCCTATAAGCACTTGCGCAACTGGGAGTTCACTCTTCTTTACCAGTCATATTTGGGAAGCTCATCTTGTTAGCCCCAGCTGAGGCCTTGTCTAATAATACATATGATCTACTCTTTGGTACACAATTTATGCTTAAATACGACGAAATTACCATCCTGAAACATGGATACCTCTCCCTGCTTGCCTATGAGGTTTCTCTGGTATTAGCTAACAACAATCTTAATAAAAAAGATTAAAATTATTAGGTGGAAAGCGAGTTGATAGGGCGTACAGCTACCAATCTTAAGGTTGCAGGTTTAATTCCTGCCCTTTGCACATCAATTGGGTGCCAGCTAAAAAAAGCTATTGGCAGTTAGTAGGTCCAACAATAAGAAAAGCTTACCCATGGCGTAACCAGAAACAAGAGTTTCAATCCAGAAGTGGGAAACATGCTTTGATGGGGTTGACCCTTCTCAGGTTTCATGTTGATGTTTACTTTCTTTCTTCCTTTCTGTAAAGCCCATCCCCTGGTAAGCTTGCCTCAAAAAATATAAAAGAGATTACTCTTTCTCAGTTTAGTAACTACTACGCATTATCTTTACACTAGAAGATGGCTGGACAAATTACAAAGATGTTGTTTAATCAGTGGACACTTTAGAGGGAAGTTCAATGCATCATAAGAAATGGTAATTAAGGCGGGTGAACAAAGGTGATGGATACCAAGATTACCTTGCAAATTCCCCACAATTGTCTCTTGTACATAGCAAGCATTGATGGAGTTAGTTACTTGAATTCTCGAGTATTGCCAGGCATATTAGACCTAGTTTATCAGCGAACTATCAATAACCTCTTAGGGAAATCTTGCCAGTAAGCACCTGATTATAAAGAAACATCAAGAAATTGGAAAATGCCGAGATTCTTGTCAAGGGTATCAAACAAGTCCACTGCGTCAGCTCCATGTTAGATATGGGCTTACCTGCTGATCAATTGTTCTGCACAATGCCAGGCGTCCAAATTTCTGATGAACTAACACCAGCTGAACTTATCAAAGTTCACACTTTGCTAATTGCCTTAAGCGATATCTTCTATCAATCTGATACTGACTTTGGGCACATGAAGGATTAGAGCCACACCATTGATGTTGGTAATGCAAATCCTATCTGATCCAAATCCTATCAGAAATCTAATATTGAGGAGCTCCAGATGAGAATGGAGCTTGAACAGTTACTGGGTGCGGGGTTGCTGGTACCTTCTACAATCTCTTAGTCGTCTCCCCTTATTCTGATAAAAAAGATAAATGAAATTCATTAGGTAGCCACGGACTCCAGCAAAATTTAACAACCTCACAAAGAATGATAGCTGCCCTATCCACCGTATCAAAAATGCCCTGGCCCAACTCTATGTATCCGGGCTCTTTTCTGCTTTGGACCTAGCTAGCGGATATTTGCAAATGGACCTTTATCCAAAAAGACCATGAGATTGTGCTCTTATCTGCAGTGAAGGCCTGTTCCAACACACTCAGCTACACAGAGGTTGTGCAATGCACCCAAAACCTTATATTGAGCTATGAGTCACATCTTATAGACTCTAGATGAGTTCGTGATCATCTATCTTGACGCTATCACAGTCTTCAAAAAACTTTCAATGAACATCTCATTTATACCAAGGAAGATTTACAACGCTTGCGTTCAACTAATATTAAGTTGAAGCCTGCAAAATGTACCTTTTTCCAGAAGAAATATGATTTTCTCGGACGCACCATCTCTAAGGAAGGGATTAAGCCCCTACACAATACAAGTGAAGCTATTTACAAAATGACAGCGCCAAAAACCCTTTGAGATATCCAGTTGTTTATGGGAATGATGGGTACTACCATTATTCATCCTCCATTTCGCCCAACTCAGTGACCCCCTCATACGTCTCTTTGTAAAACACTCCTTTCTATTGGGGTGCTGAAAAAGGCCGCGTTTGAGATGCTAAAGAAGTTGCTGCAACAAATACTTATCCTCCTTCACCCTGACTATGGCAACCATCCATTATGTTTACTGATGTCTCCAACAACGCCATTCGAGCTGTCCTGGCTAAACTGGATGATCATGGGGTTGAAAATCCCGTTTCCTATTCAGTAAGATGCTTTCAAAAGCTGAAACTAACCACAGCGTCAAAGAAAAGGAGCTCTTCGCTGTATTGCTCTCTGTGATATATCACCGCCCTTTCTTCTATGGGGCCTCCTTTAAAGTAAATAACTGACCACGCCTCTCTAAAGTGGTTACTAAATATGAAGGATCTCACTGGACGGATGGCTTGTTGGGCCTTGAATTTTAAGCTTTATTATATGACTATTGAGCACTGAGCTGGGATTTGCCACATGAATGTTGATGGGTTGACTCAGTTGACAATCCTTAACCTAGATAATAGTGAAGCGGAGAGAGTACATGATCTTCTAATGACCCCTGATGCTTGGGAGGATGAGGATGAACCAGTTCAGAAGATGTTAGCATTAAACTCCCACAACAGAAAAGTGGAGAGCGAAAAGTTATACAAAAAGTAGGAGCCAGCTGGTTGCCCTATCCTAGAACTTTAGAGTGAGTACCTGTGATAATGGAAGATCACTCTATCTTGGGGCATGGCGGAGTATGGAAATCTATGAGTGGGTTAAAGAACAATACTACTGGGATGGAATATCAAACCATTACTGAAGTCCTGAATGCTTGCTTGACCTGCAAAAAGCAATCCCATCTCAAGCTCAAGTATCAATACCAACTTACTACATCTCAACAGTCATTCCATACTATAAGCCTAGATTTTGGTGGTCCTCTACCCCAGACTACTGGTGAAAATCATATATCTTGATAGGTATTGATCATTTTAAAAAAATGATTTGAAAGGTGGCTCTATATGCAAAAACTGTTAAAGCTACCGCCACTTTCTATACCAGAATTTTTACTTGTCATTGTTGTCCCTAAGTTCTTCTCTGTGACAATAGGAATACAGTACCTGTTAGAGTAGTCAAGCTCTTAGCCACTTCCATGGGTGCCTTGCAGCTCTTTTCAGCCCCTATAACCCTTCTATCAATGGCACTGTAGAAAGAGCAAATGGGACCTTTGTATCATACTTCAAAAAAGGCCACCTCCGGCCCTCTCCACAGGGAACAGTATTTTCCAAGTGCTCTACAGGCCTTCTAAATTAGTTATCACTGGATCCTCAAGATATCCCAATTTCATGTTTTATATGGCCGAAAACCTTGAAACCCTGTTCATTTTGCCAAAGATGTATTATCTGCCAAAACTGATGATCATGACATGGCCATGAGGAGCCTGGCCCAACACATTGTTCAGTTACAATAAAAGCTATGGCTATATTTAACTAAAACTGTCACCAAAGAGGGCTAAGCAGCTAATGAGCTTAGGCCACCTCTTCCCATTTTTCAGATCTCTGGCTTGGTCTTATATTACCACACCTGCATCACTCCCAGAAATGAGAAATTCAGGCTATCTGGGAAGGGACTTTTGTTGTCACTTACAAGAAAGAAAATAAATACTCCACCAAGCCCTTGCTTTTTGAGTTATATCAACTGAGTCTATGGGCTTTCTTGCGCCCCTATTCTCTTCCCTAACACTCTTGAGGTAGTAATGTCAGACATTTACATGTTCAAGATGGGGTAAAGAATAGTTTGGTGACTGGTAAATCTAAATGATAGTTAAAAAACCCTAATTGTCTCTTATTGGAATCCTTTTAATAAGAGTAATCCTTCTATTCCTAACCTTCCACTGAAAACCCCTAATATAAATGTCGTGGGTGCTATGTAACCACGGCGGAATAAGGTCAACTCCTCTGGAACCTCGCTCAAGCACCAGCTCAAATTTGGTGCAAGTCACAAAGAAAACAACCCTTTTCATATAGCTGATTGGTGCTTTTATATTAAAATGCTGCTACATGAATATATAATAACAGGAGTCAAACTCCCAAATAAAATCTAAGCTCTGCTCAGATGATACGCCTCTCCAGAGCATTGAAAGGCTAAATCGTCATTTAGCCAAATTGGGAAGCCCCTTCCTATTCTAAACTCGCCACTCATTTTATTATTAGCTATGACTTAACTTAAATACATGGAGTCGCCATTACAATAGGAAATCACTCTTTGTTCCCTTTCTTACAATTAATAAACTTAATATATTAAAAACTCTTTTCTGAGATTTTCTCCTTATAAAATTTTAACCACGAGGAAGAGCTTTATTACACCTACAAAGCAAGATTGTTGAAATCCTGTGCTACCAGCACAATTGAGCATAGTATTCACCAAGATTCCAACAATGGCTACTACCATACTAAAATCAATGAGTGGGCCACACTACAGGTTTAGATAATATTGTTGAGGGTGTAGAATCTTTTAGGATCTATTAAAAATTCTAAAGTTTCATTTTGGGTAATTAGTTTGATTTATCAGGAAAATAAAAAATACACAGAACTATAATACTTGCAGAGTGCTGAGAATTTAAATAATTAAGAGAGGTATAACCTGCGGCACAGCCACTGTGCCTAGACTGGGACTAGCATTCCTCCAGGCGCAAATGGGGCCAAAGGCTCAGGTGGACCACCTGTCACACCTAAGTGATTTGGCCATGTGGTTGATGAGCGCTGAATCACTGCACTGGCCACTTAGGATCTCTCATCCCTGCCCCTCCCCCCTTCTCAACTCTATTAAGGATGATAAAGGTGGTCTGAAGAGAGGTTGCCCAATCAAGGGGCCACAGGTAGGACCCTTGGACTCATCCACCCCTGGTGAAATTTCCCAAAATTCCCAAAGATAGGTCAAGATGATTCTGAGTCCCAATTAGCCAATACTGGTCCAGGGAAGTCACTCTTTGCTACCTATTATGAAAAATTAGATTGGGCCACAATTACATCAGCTGACCAGTTGACAAACGAGAAGGCGTATTGCCCTGGCCTGCTGTAATGGTCTCTGGAAAACAGTGCACATGGCAAAACAACTCAAATGAACTGGTGTCAGGTAAGATCTGTCAATATGACTGGGCCCAAAACCTGAAATGAGGCCATCGAAGTTTTTTCAAACTTGTCTAAAGCTTACATGCCCCCTGCCCAATGCTTCCCTAGACAATCAGAGTATGCCGCCAAGTCCCATGGGATCAATTCCTCAAAGCCCCTCCCTGATCCTACCCTCCCTTCATAAGAAAACAACCCATCAGGGGCTGTTTCTGTTTCATTCTACTCCCTCGCTCAAGTCCTAATAATAAACCCATTGCTTGTCAAACCAGCTTACTGTGGACTCCATCCACCATTATTTTTTTTGAAATTTCGCCTATCAAGCCAGCAAAGCATGCCACTGCCCAAGTTATTGTCTTAATGATCACTGACTGAGTCATCCATTTCTTTGTCCACAACCAGGAAGATCATTACAAAGATTTTTTTAAACATTCTCCCTGGATGTCATGTACTCAACATCCATCCCTTACTCACGTCTGTTTTTTCAGAACCCAGCTTACCATTCTTCTAATGGTTTTCCAGAATCCACTTTGTCAGTATAAAATTTGAAAGTTTGCCGCCGCCTTATCAATGGCAGAACCTATATTCCAACCCAGTTGATCCACCAAAAGTCTTGTTTGCCCATGGGCCTGAAGCATTTCCTTCATGTGTAGCTTTTTGCCCAGCGCATTGCATGGGTCACACTATCATCCCTCTTTCATTGCTGACCCTGTGTCATAATCTGAAATGCCCCGTTTCATTCCTCTTCATCCATTTTATAAGTTTAACTGTCCCCCTAACTTGCATGAGCTTCTAGTAGGGCCCTGACGCCCTAACCTGCCTCCTATCTACCCCAGCAGCCCACCTGAAGGCCATCAACCATGGACCATGAAGAGTTGTTTTCCTTTCTGCCTCCCCTGCCCCTGGGGTTGCCCCTGAGAGACCCTTAGTTGCTCCCATAATAACCATTTGGTTTATTTTGGGCTTTTGGTACGTTATTAAACTTCTATTTCCTCACTTTAACGCTATAACCCCATTCTTCAGAGTTGTTAGAACCTTTGTGCCTCTGGAATTGAGAGCCTTCCACTGGGTCTTCACGCACCATGATTGGGAGCCCAGTCTAATCTTTATCAGTTGCATCCTTGACAGGAGTTGGAGAGCGTTTATTGAATTTCTATGAAAAGTGAGTGGCAAAATTTTTTTACAGAGTGCTGAGTACTTTCCAGTGACATTTCTATGGTCTCTATTGTTCTCTAGGGTCCTTGAAATTGGACATGGTGATTAGCATCCAGTGCCTTGATTTAGGGTACTTTCAAACTTTCAGGGGTAATAAACATTTGCTATGTTCTCCTCTGAGGACGCCTCATTGACAAAAGTATTTATTGATTGATTCTTTCAGGTCAGTTAAGCTGTTCATATGGAGGTATTTAAATCAACAAATTGTGAAAATCCTCCCATCTTGGGGGTTCACTTGCAATTCAACTGCCACGGAAATTACCACAAGTATACTGGAGAGTAATCCCTTGCCCTCTGGACGCCCCACTAGTATACCAACACTCAAAACTTTGATATAAAAGTTTGAGCTGTGGATAACTGAAAATTAATCCCTATTATAGACTAAGGCGCCCTAAGAAATTTACCGGTCAATTGGGATGATACCGTGCGCAATAGTCTGATACCTGCCAACTGAAAAGTCTACAGTAAGAAGATGACTATGCTGGCACCATTAAAGACTATGAAAGCTTGACCCCTTATACACCTTAAGAGGTCTAAAATAGTTTGCAACGAAATCAATGATGGAGAGATGCTCAAACCAAGTTACAAAAATGGAAGCAATTGAAACTTCCATTGTAATGTTACCCAAAAAGGCAATCAACCAATTTTTGGAGTCAATCAAAACAATGAAATTAGGCACATTGTAGTATCATCATAAAGTGGATTAAGAATATCAGCATGATACCAAATTAGGTAAAATGTAATTATCAGAAGAGGTACTGCCACCCAAGTCCCTGAAGCGGGTATTGAGTAAGGGCCTCTGAACATCCTAGCTCAGGGATGTCACCATGAGACGGAGGCGCAGAATAAAGCATTGAAACAAAACAATGCCGCCACCAAAACTGAAAGAAATAATAGACTCACAAGGGGTTCAATAAGCCCTATATATTGCTAGACCCCATTCCCAAATATTCTTTAGCTTACATTTATGTTATATCTTATATTTATAAAAAAACAAAGTTACTTTGTTTTAATTTAAAATAACATCTTGTACTTTGAAATCTTAAGTTTATCCTTGTTTACAATTAGTTTGGGTTCAAGTGAGGAGATCATCAGTAACCAGTCAGGGATCTGAAGAAGATAATCGTTTAGGGGAACACCTTGGGTTACTGGGAACTCCAGGGAAGGGGTTAGTTGAGGTTTCCATTGATTCTTGTGTTAGCCAACATATTGAGGTTATGTTTAAGACTGTCAAGTGTAATACCGCCAGCAGACTGATAAACAGTTCCAACGATCTAGAAATTCTACATTAGGTAGCATCAGATGAAGATTTACACAGTGAGGAATGTCACGTCCCTTCAGTGTTGTCTGGTATCTAATCTGTGTGTAAAAGAACCTTTCCACAGCAAGTCAGCTGACCAAATTTAAAGAGCATGGACCAATAAGCTGACTGTATTCTCACTACAAGAGTGACATTTTCAGCCCAGAGTGGAGAGCATGAGATTTTTTAGGACAGATTGTAGATGAAGATATGGAGGCTGATCATGGTAATAATCTTCTGAACTCCTGGTAAGGGATGAGGAAACTTTTTGAGACTCTATATATTTGAACTAGAAGTAACAGAATTACATAACCAGCTTTAACGTGTAAAGGAGACCACTAGAAGAGCTGCATTGTTGCTATATCAATTTCCAGTAGACATTCTGCTGCAAAGAAGATCAAATCTAACATTAAAGAGCTTGAGGACAAATGATTGTTTATTGAAATCAAAACGGCTTAAACACCCACACTTTGAATGAATTGGAGAGCATTTAGAAAAGAAAAAGTTCATGCTGTACTACACGGAAAAGAATCTGGACGATTTTAAAGATCAAATGCAAATTGTACCTGACCTCATCTCATCCCAACCAGCTACTTGGTTAGATGAACTGATCTTGGATAATAAATTGACTGCTGCGCCAATCCGCATGATGCACACTGAATTTATTGGATGGGATACATACTTCAAGTCCTTTTTTAAGAAGATGTATACACTAAAAGTGAGCCATCTCAGTTTCCTATAGATGTGTGAGAACAATATGGATGGCGTGAGTGATTATTAAAAGGCTCATCACATAAGATTCATGAGTCATGAGGCTCAAGAGAATCTAGCACAAGTTTATGACCTATTTTAACATGTACTTAAGTGAGGACCATCCTCCTATCAGCGTTTGGAAATGATCAAGATGTTCAGAACATGAGACAAGAATTCTGGCTCATGAAGATGGAAAGAGTGAGTTAGTCACTAATTATGCTTACGCTACTACATGAAGGTTCAACAACATTTGACAATTATAATTAGGATCTACCAGCTGTGTATTGTGCTATTAATTTCCTTAAGATGCATCCCACATTGAAGATGCACTTGAGCATAGCTATCAAGGCCGTGAGGTAAATTAAAAACACCAAAAATTATTTACTAAATGTCCAAGGAACTTATAAGGAAGAATACAAGGCATCAGTACCACCACCTCACCAAACAAGAAAGGCTATCTACATCACTTATAGCAAGAGTGAGAAACCTAGAAATAAATCTCCAAAACCGGTGAAATGACAGTCTTAGAGAATCTCTCTGCAACAAGTGCCATAAACCTGGACACTTCTGGCGCTCATATCCTGTGAATACCACCGAAAAGAAGGATGTTCCCCTACTAAAGATGACACCAATGCAAATAAACTGAGTAGATATACTTAAAAAAGTGGAAGACAATCATGTAGATGAGTATTTAGTCATTGCAGGATAACACGTTCTAATATAACCTTGTGTGGTGGCTGTACCTTCTCAACTGCGAGTAAATAAATTGATGAGGTTGTATCAAATGGTACCTATTTGGCACAGGCCATCCAATCTACCAAGATCATCGACACTATTAAAGAATGAGAGCACCATATGATGTCTAAATTTGAAAGCATAGAATCAGATGCTGTGAACACCATTAAGGCCCCATCTACGAAAGTAGTTCTAAAGCAGATTGAAAAGTTAGCCACTAATTTCTTGACAACAGGGAACCTAATTGGAAAGAGACTTTATAAAAATTGAATTAATCATAAAGCGGGTTCACAAATTGGCTGTACTGATAACGGAGCTCCTTTCAATAACATCTACTCCAAGTTTATGAAAAAACACTAACTTATTTCAGACATAGACTACAATGTTAAGTACCAGACAGCTGCATTTTATGTCATACGCGCCTTGGGAACAAACATCAAGTTGCTGATACATTTTGGCCGCATTTTATAAAGATTTAGCAGTGGTTCTGGACAACGACAACTAAGACTTTTTAATTGGCATCCAGTTTTACTTAAGTTTGGTACTAATATTGACTTCACCACCAGTATCACTAGCATACTCAGTTACCAACTGCTGTTGGTGTTCAAGTATGAAGATGTTAAGTTGCATAAGCAGCAGACATGCTTGATGGAAACTGAAAATTCAGTATACCAAATCTACTACACCCTTAAGAAGAAGGGCGTTAAACAACTTCATGCCACGGTTAACGCAGAATAAGGCTTATCACTTAGTGCATGTGAGACCATGGAAATATGACCTGGCGAGCAACAATGTATGTTATTTTCAAACAATGTTGGATAATTTTGAACTTGATTTCTGAAATTTACAGTTGCTAGGGTTCAGATAACAGGACCTTAGAGTACTGCCTGGTTTCTTTGGATCAAGTACACCGGAGAGCTGACTGTTATATTAGGGAGCATCACCATCCAGAATAAACATGTAGAGAAAATACAAGATGTCGCTTAAGCCAGATTGAAAAGCTGTATACCATCAAAGAAGTACACGTCTTTGGTAATTTGATGAACCATGATTTGGGAATTTGAGTGACAATTAGCGAAAAATTGAAGAGCTCCTGAATGAATACAAGGACATCTTCAGATCTGGACAAAATTACTCTGGTTTGTGCAAAAAAGAGGTTTACAGGATGGAACTGGATCTGCCATCTATTCAAGTTTAGGCTGTACCACCATAAAAAAGCCACAGATGAAATTATCATCAATGAGCTTCTAGCTATTTGAATCCAGATTACTCAGACCCTAAAAGCTTATAGGATAGCCACTGCTCCTAGTGCTCAATAAGGATGGAGCACACCGTGTGATTATGGGCTACCACCGGTTGAACAAGGGTAAAAAAGTATTTTTAATTGCTCCCTTAAATAGATGACGCTGAAGAGCATGGTAATATTAAGTACTTCTCTGAAATGTACTTGGCCATTGGCTTCTGGCAGATGGAACTTTCTTCTGCGATAAGAAAACTGCGCCCTGATCAGCAGTTAAGGATTGTTTGAGCCTAAGGATGTCGCTGGGGCTGTGCAAGGCCCCTGTCACCTTCCAAAGCTCGATGTATTCTCTTTTTAAAAGAACTCTATTTTGCAAGTGTGCTCATCTATCTAAATGACATGACAGTATTCATTTGCACGTTCCAAGAGCATCTCTAACACTTAAAAGAAGTTGTAACTGACTACAAGAGTTAAACTTGAATCTTAAATGAATAAAATTTACCTTCTGAAGAGGCAGCTGGAGTTTAAATGACGCAAGATCAGCCCAAAAGGACAAGTCTAAGGAACAAAAATAAAAGCTATAATATCCATTAACAGCCACGATTTGTGAGACATCCAGGCATTCCTTGTGATGGTGAGATACTATAGGCAGTTTATCCCCCATTTTGTGAACTTGGCTGCGCCGCTCACCTACCAGTTACCAAGAAAATCATGTTTTAATGGGGACTGGAGAAAGAGCAGGCCTTAGAAGGTTTGAAAGCTAGAATGCAAGAGGCTTCAATCCTATCATCTGGATTTCAATAAGACGTTTTACCTGTACACTGATGCTAGTGACATTAGGCTCATAGTGATAATTTCCAAATTTTTGAAGAAGAGATAGAACACCCCAATTCAGTACTACTTCATGGTTTTTACCAGAGCTGAGAAGAACTACACTGTGAGTAAAGAGAGTGTCTTACAGCGTTAAGTGCAGTGAAGAATTTTTGATTCTGCTTGTATGGAGTATACTTTAAAGTTGATAGATCATGCATCACTCTAATGGCTGTGTAACACTAAGGATCCAGACAGACGCCTTGCCAGATGGCGGTGCAATTCAAAGGGTATGACTTTGAGATCTACACATAGCAAGAAGCAAGCACCATAACGCCAACAGACTGTTAGAACTACCAGTTCTTTACCTACAAGAACACGAGAGCAATTACCTTAATGACCTTATTGGATTACCAGAGAAATGGCAAGATGAGTCCAAAGAGGTGAAGACTGATTTGGTATGATGTTTCAGAGATACCCTGCGTAATGATGGGAACTTTTAGAGGAAGATCCAGGACAAGTGGTGCCCATACATTTAACCTAGTGATCGCATGGAACTTGTGATGAAAGCTCACAAGCATATTGGCCATGAGTAATTCCAGAAGACATTGGTATACCTAAGAGTCCTATTCTATCGGGAGTCAATGTCAGATAAAGTACATCAGGCCATGGAACTCTTTGTACACTGTTTTAGCTTCATACCCTTAATGAAGCACTTTGAGTTTCAGCTGATTACGCCAACAGCTTCAATCCACAACATATACATTGATGTGATATGGCCATTGCCCTATGCCTCAACTGGATCCAAGCTTTCAACATCGCTCTGACCATTTCAACAAATGGGTCAAAGCATCAGCTGTCAAAATCTACACAATAGAAACAACCACCAGATACTGTATAAACAAGTGATAGTGAGGCATGGATATCCTCAGGTTATGCTAATAGATGGTATGAAGAAAACTACCTCAGATGTCATGAAGAAGGTTGTAGATCAAGCTGGAGTGTGACAGCAATTCTCTACTCCGTACACTCCATCCTCCAATAGCAGCATAGTAAGTATAAACGGAACCTTAGGAGTAACATTAAAAAGATGGCCATGAACTACAATTTGAAACGGGTTCAACTGGTGCCATTCGCGCTGTTAGCATACTGACTGTCCATCACTGGGTGATTAGCATGTCTCTATTTAAGGCCCTGTATGGGCGAGAAATAGTGCTACCAACCTTGTTTACACCAATCATAGCCGTGGATTGCAAGAACCTACCACCTTTGTTGTTTCCAGAAGAGTTTAAAAAGAATCGATAGATATTAGCTTAAAGCATCCAGTAAAATCAAAGAAATTAGCCTCAAGAGTCAGAGTGAGAGTATGAAAAGGACTAAATTACTAGAGTTTAGTTTAGGAGAAAAAACTATATTCTATCATGTATGGGGAGGCTCGCCTGAAAAGTTTCAAGACATATGAACTAGCCCTGCAAGCATCAAGGCCAAGAGAGGAGCCAAGTATTCCAACAGAGATTATGAAACTAATATTATGTTTAGCGTAATACATGCCCAGCATCTTAGTTCCTTCTCTGGTCTTGTCTTGGGAGGGGAAGCGTTGTGAAAGATACCACTAGTATACTGGAGAGTAATTTTTCACAGTATGGAATGAACCCCGCCAGTACACCAGCACCCCAAAATTTAGATATTCAAGTTTAAGTCGCGGATAAGGGAAATGAACCCTCTTTTATATTTAAAGACACTCCAAGAGAATTACTAGTCAGTAAAGATGGCCTCGTGAACAATTTTGTGATATTTGAAAACCAAAGAGATTTAAAAAGTGAGTATGAATATGCTTCTGCCGCTAAAGATTATGAAGATTGACCCCTTATATACCTTCAGGGGTCTTAATAATTTACAATTGAGCTTTTCTTTCCCGTTATTATCACTTTTAGTAACACAAAACTATGCAATTTCTCCAGGATTGACAATCAACCTGGAATATGAGTAAATTTGTCCGCAACAATACAAGTTGGGCAAAATTGGCCAGCACAAAAGGCCCAAAGCCCTCCCAACCCAGTGGGGAAAAACGCCTCGGTGGAATGTTGACACACCCTCCCACCAAAAAGGGTGAGTACAGTGCCGCACCCAGAGTTTTGCAATTCCTGCAAAAAATGGGCGCATATACCAAAATCAAACACTCCCAACCCTTGTTCTCCCTTGAGCACGGCCTTAGAATTATGGTCAACAATACTTCCCTTGAGTCATGAAAAAATGGGGGAGGCCTTCTCCATGATTTTCCCAAACATTATCTCGGTAAATTACAAAAATCTACACAGAGGATGGGTGGACGTCAGGTTCATGTCCGTGGAAGAAGCAGTGGATGCAGCGAAAATTAAATTCTCCATAAAAATCAACAATGAAGACCACACCATCTGCATGGTGCGCACGCTATGGAATGAGGCAAATGACCTATTTATCATATTTGACTGATTCCTGAGCACTGTGCACTGTAATATCCTCGCAGATGAACTCCGCGGGGGCCTCAAAGGTTATGGAGTTATCAAACAGTTCAAATTCGAAAAATTCCCCCTCCTGCCCCACCTGTGCACAGGAAAGGCAATAGCCATTATTGAACTGGATCAGGATGTGGCAGAGGATATCACCCTCATTTCCCGCATAATGACCATCAACCTCCCCGATGGCAGCATATCTCGCCCCTTCC
>JAKSZP010004466.1:0-64142 GCA_022478985.1 Massospora cicadina
CCCCCTAGCATCTTCTGCCAAGCGGGGAAATGCTTTTGAACTAGATCAACCTGCCCCCCAATCCTGCAAGTCGATACATCCCCCTAAGGATCTCGCCCTCCACCTCACACATTCTCAAATGTGCCTTGTAGCCCCATTGTGTCCCTCAAAGCAAGATGCGATTCAGCCTCCATGTTGAATATGGAAACTTGTTTTCCTACAACAATAAACAAATAATGGAATAAGCCCTGGCGCTTACTTAGCCTGCAGGCTTTATTGACTTCTGCCCTACAAGAGGTACTTTGACCTCAGCTTCACTTGCGAAGCTGATGCTGCAATTACAGCCAACATTCCCCTTATGTTCCAGGAAACCCCCATACCAACCACTCGCACCTGGTTGCCTGATGACACCACTCTTTTTTTAATACTAGATGGTCACAACCCGAGGGGGGATTCATTGATGTTTATTAAATTATGTTTGGGCTCCTGAGAGCCTGTAGTGAGGGAAGGAGAGGGAGGAGGCATCGAGAAAGGGAGGGAGGGTTTAACGCCAGAGCCGTGCTGCAGTGACAACTGAGCGGGGGAGGGTTGGCGACATAGTGCAGACCTTCAGGGCCATCTCAAAGTGTACCTGAAAGTGGGTGATCATGTGTGGAAGGGTCCACACCTGCTGGTCAAAGGCAGCACGAAGGAAGGAGTTATGGATGGTCCAGATGCTGTGGCATAGGCGAGGACACAGAGGGGTTGGTGGCAACCAGGCAACGTCTGCTCGAACATGAGGTCTTGCACAGGGTGTCCAGACCAGGGCTGAGCATGGAGGAGCGCGCGGGCCTTTAGCCAAAATGCGGCGACACCTGGACAGGTAAAAAAATGATGGAGGTGGAGTCAATAGGCTCCGCACAGTGGGGGCAGCATTGGTGCTGGAAGGTGGGGCCAGTCCAGTCCCCTGTCCTGTATGAACAGTGGAGCACCCTCCATAAGGTGTTGGACACCTTTGCTGACAGGATAAAGTGATAGACGTCCTTCCACAATTCCTTAAGGTCGAATCTCACGGAGGGAGGGAGGAGCTCAAGGAGTCTTGGGCGGATGGGAGGACGATCTTGGGGGTTGAGGCGAGTTGTGACAACTTGTCCATTGTGCACAATTGAATGGAGATGGAGGCTGAGGCCAGGGCCGTCCCTTCTGTATGGGAAGGCATGGTAAATCCGCGCGATTACTTGTTTCAGGGCAAGGAGAGCCTGGTTCCAGTAGGGGGATGAGGATGGTTTTAGACGATGGCCTGGGCGGTTTGTGAGCCACTCCCCTAATAAGTTCAGAGATGCTCTAAGAAGACCCAGAGATGCTGACACTGACTGGCGGATGACGGGCGCCCATTGGGGCATGGGGGTCGCGTCCCAGCAGACAATCAACCATAAGAACTTCAGGAAGATTGTGGTGGCGTGGGATCGCGTGTCCAGAAGCCCTAGGCCCCTTCATTGCAGGGTCAGGCAATGGTTGAGAGGGCCATTGGTGGATGGTTTGAGCCCCAGATCCAACAGCGGAGGAGTACATTGAGCCGCGTATAAAAGGCATCTGTGAATGGGCAGACGTGCGCTAGAAACCAGACTTTAGAGAGGAGGAGCACATTGGCCATCAGAGCTCGACCCTGGGGGGTGATGTGCCACAGGTACCAGCTGGCAATCCTGGAGTTAACTGCTGTGAGGAGCAAGTCCTCATTGTCCTTTAGCGCAACTCCTTGTTAGTTGGTGAGAACGCCCAGGTGACGGAAGGTACCGCGCACAGGTTTAATACCAAATTATGGGGGGAAGGTGGGGGAGCCGACCTGTACGACTGTTGTCTTGGAGGTGTTGACCATGGAATTGGACGCCTTGGTGTACCTCTCAATGGTCACAGCAGCGAGGGCAACATCCCCAGGGCAGCCAAATGCAATGGCGGTGTCATCTGCAAATGCCATGGTGCAGGTGGAGGATTTACCTGGGACCATAATCCCCGTTAGCTTGTCCTGTAAGCTGATATCCAGCGCCTAGCTGCGGGGGGAGATGGAAGTGGGCCAGGGAAGCATCAATATACTTCCAGGCCACCCGATCATATGCTTTCTCCATATCCAGGAGAGCCACAAAGCCATTCACCTTACGAGAGTTAGCAATCAAAGTCAAAATAAAGGTCATTATAGTTGTCCCATAACGACCTCCCCGGAATTAAACCATGCTGGGATGGGGAGAGGCGAGGTGAAACCCATTTGGTGATGCGGTTGGCCAGAAGCTTCGTGAAGAGCTTGTGGTCTGTGTTGATCAACGCTATGGGGCGCCAGTTCGCCAGGTTCTCACGGTCTGACTTCTTGTGAATGAGGGTCGTGATTGAGCCTCTGGAGTTGGGGAGGACCTCGCCATTCACCAAGAGTGCAGCAAAGAGGTCGCGGAGGGTTCTGGCTATCACTGCAGGTTCCAGAAGGTACACCTCAAAGGGTATTCCATCTGGGCCTGGGGCTTTAAGCCGTGGGGATTTCAGAAGGGTTTCCATCACCTCCTGGATGGAAATAGGCGCCAGTAGAGCCTCATCAGCCCGTGGGTCAATGGGCGGCTCTGGAGCCCACCACAGGAAGTCTTGGATGTCTGACGGGTCCACCTGGGTGGCATGGAAGAGGCTGGAGTAGAAGCGGTGTAGTTCCTGCGTGATTTCCTCCTTATCCGAAGTGGTTGTAGTGCCAATCTTCAGTGCAGTAATATCCTGCGCTGTTGACTGGGCTTTCTGTTTCTGAAAGAAGAAGCGGGTGGGGCGTTCCCATTGAGCATAGTAACGAGATGTTGTAAAGTTTGCTGCCCGTTCTTCCTGCAGTGTGAGCTCCAAGCGGAGTGCTTCCTGCGCCGCTTCCCAGTCTTCCAACCAACTGGGAGAGGGCGAAGGCTGGCAGTTTCGCTCCAGATGTCTGATTCTGGCTTCCGCCCTTTTGACTCTGGCGCGAGCTGCGGTCATCTGGGCTTTGGCACAGTTGTAAGCAACGCGGGTGATGCCCTCCTTGGTCACCGCCCATCTAGCCTTGTGGTCAAGCAGGTGGGGTGGGGGGGAGGTGAGAGTCTCCCAGATGGTCATAGACAGCTTCTCCTTAGTGAAGGGGTTGTTGAGAAGAGCTGGGGCAACCTTAGGCCAGAACCTACGTGAAAGTCTAAGCGTGGTGGTGAGGACAACGGTGAGTGACCTGTGATCACTCAGATGGTTGTCATGAGAGATAGGAGAGGAGACGCGGCCAATTAGCAGGGGGCCAATCAGTGCCATATCTATGCGTGACGCTGACTGGAAAGCTCCTCCATTATACTGGATCCTAGTCATGCAGCCTAGGCCAGACGCGGAGGGTGGAAGCGCATCCATAAAGCCACTCAGGCGAAGGAAATCCTGGAGGCGACTTGATCCAGGGCGTTCCTTTGCTGCAGGGGGGTAAGAGTCATGGACGCGACTTATGGTTGTGTTGAAATCTCCCAAGAGGACTGTATTCTGTGGGAGATTGAGTTGGACGAGCTCTTCCAAGAGCCGATTTTGCTCCTGACCTGCATTAGGCAGGTAGATGCTTGCAGCGAAGAAAGAGAAGTCAGGAGTGGTGAGTTTGGCCAGTATGAGGCGGCCACCTAGATATTGTGAAAAAGAATGGGTTTTAACCTGGGGATTCAAAACAATAAGGGCGTCATGGTTTGTCCAGAAGGAGTTGCCTCCAAACTGTTCATTCCATGCAAATTGTTCGTGGGGGAGGATATGGGGCTCCTGGACAGCAGCGATGTCAATTTGTGCTGACTTGAAGTTGCGGAGGAGGCGGGCTCTCCGCTTAAAGTCCTGCAAACCATTCTCGTTGATGGATTGCAGGGCCAGGGTGCTGCCGTGGGGACTCATAGCTGTTCCCCTCCATGTCCTGGGGGTTTGCCAGCGCTTAAACCTGCTGCTGTGAGGCGGCTAGTTTTGAGTCCTTTAGCTTGACTATTAGCTGCAATACATGAGGAGCATCGAGGGTTCTGAGGGGAAGGAGAGTGTGGGGGGCGGAGGACCCAGTAAGCCAGCCTAGGATGCTGCCCCCGCTCCGTTGCAGGGGAAGGACCTGAGGGTGCTCAACGGCGACCTCCGCGGTGTCCTCATTTGATGAGTCTGAGTCCATATTCACTTCCTCCAACACTGCAAAGGAGCCGCATGAAATGAACTGTGGGGTTGGGGTAGGACTCTTTGAGGTGGCATTTCTACCACAGGCCGCGGGTTGCCAGTCCATGCTGGTGGGCATAGATCCATTGGGAGCTGAGGGTTGATGCGATAATCACTGGTGAAGGTTGGTGGGGGTGCCGCGGAGCCCTGAGTGGGGGTGGCTGACAAGGGGCGCCCTGTGGGAGATGCCTTGCGCTTGGTGAGAGAGGGATTTGACTCTGGGAGATTGGAGGGGGTGCCCATTGGAAGGGGGCATGATCGCGAAGGTATCCTATACCAAAAGTGGGGTTAACTGTTTCAACTGCTAGGAGTAAGGCCTCAGGGGACAGGTCTTGAACGGTACCTCATTGTTTGGGTTGTGGAATTGCTGCTGCGGCCACATGGGATCATTTTTGGCCTGGTTTAGGCCCTTGGGTGGTGGCTAAGAGGGCTTGTTTTTGAGCTGTGCAGCCACTATACAGGTGTCCAAGGGCGTTACACCATGAACACCGGGGGCGCTCCTGATCAAGGTCGACAAAAAAGATCTCATGGAATGCCCCAACTACCGCCACATGAGGAATAACCTCAATGTTGTAGGATACAGTGGGTGAGGGGATGAACGACGCCCTAGCAGTGCGAGCTCTTTGGGTGGGAGCATAGTAAGAAGGGACGCTAAAGTCCACTGAAAGAACAGACCCAAACTCTATTAAACCACGATGGATCGCCAGTTTGAGAGACTCAGGATCAACAGTCGTTGGTAGGTTGGAAAAAGTTACCCATGAAATTTTCTCCAGGTGAGAGCATGTGCGGGAGATGTGAAGAGATCCACGCGGAATAATGACCTGGAGGGTGGCAGCATGGTCAGCAAGGGCAGCTTCAGTGAAGCCCACATCGATGTAGTGGCCCTCCACTGATTCATGGATGGTGGTGTTGATTGGGGATGTCTCCGCGATCACTGCAAAGTATGAGAAGTAATCCTTCGTATAAAATTCAACAGGGTTATGCTCATAATAAAGGTGAATTGCGTGGGAGAGGGTTGAGTGAGATAGAGCTTTTTGCACTCTAGTTTCAGCCCATTTCTTCTTAACATCAGCACTAAACGCCACTTCACGGGGATCAGCTTTGGGTAGCGTCGGTGCAAGAGGTTTTTGCCACGCCCCAGTGTCTCCTTTGGTACATTTGTGTTTGCTTTGGGCTGCAATCGTGGGTTGAATGTGAGCTGGTGGTTTGGACAAGTTTGTGGAGTTCCCCTGTTGCTGGAATGTTTGAGCAGTTGCTGGCGGCATATTGAATTGAGGGGCGGATTGTTGGGCCTCGCTAAATTGGGGAGGCCTATCCAGATTGGAATTAACTCCAGCCAATTGGGAGGAGGGCGATGTTTCATCACCATCCCAATATATTTGGGTAAATTCAGCTCTAGTATTTGCTGTGATTTGGTGAGCAAAAATTACTGGCTAATTGGTGAATTGGTCGTTTTCAGCATATGGAGATAAAGTGCCGACTTGAGAAGTGCCAATTATGGGGTTTAAATGGGATGGGTGAGATTGGAACTGGTGTGAAGTTCCAAAATCTGAACCATTTAAATCCCCATTGGGAAGAGTAGATTGTCCCAATTTGGTGCTTAGTGAACCAGAATGCGCGGCTAATCCAACCTTACATCCGATGGTTTGGTGCCAGGTAGCTGGGTATCGCCCCTCATGGGGGGATCCAGAAACACGGCGTCGGCAATAATAGATGGGGCTGAATTAGCTGACACAATGGGGGAGGTAATGCCTGGATGGGCTGAGTTGCATTCAACTGGGCAGATGCCATTGAAACTGCGTGGGTGATGGCCTCCTTGGTTGGAGGGGGCCCAGCGGGTTGGTGGGAGGTAGTGCACGCAGAGCTGTTGGGTGTGCAGGTTGCAGAAGTGCTATCAGGTGAACTGGCGATAGTTGAAGTAGCCCAGGTTGGGGGGTGGTGCCTGCTTTCACAGCTGCTGCTTGAGAGCGGGTGATTCTGGTTGACCCTGAGGTGGGTAACCGGGGGTTGCTTTGTTTGGGGGTGGTGCTGGCTTGTTTGGCTAAGCCCGCGGGTCCTTTTGCGGGGTTTCCCGCCATATTTGCTAATAGTTTTCATAAATCTCTTTAGTGGAGCTAAATTTCAAGGCTGAATTGATTTTCGAAAAGTGATGCTTAGCAGAAAGAGATATCTGATGACACCACTATTTTTTTGGTACTAGATGGTCCCAACCCATGACACCACTCTTGTGGTTCAATTTTCAAGCCTCCCCACCCACCTCCAACCTGAAACTTTATACAACAAAATAATAGCTGGGTTATCAATATATGGCACTGACCCCATTTTACAATTTGTGGCTTCCAACAAAGCCAACTGACTAGCGGGCCCTCATGGCTTTCCAACATCTGCCCTATATCAAATTAAAATTGGCATTTTTATTCCCCCTCGCACTTTTTCCCTCTGCCCCAACCACCCTTTCTGGGCCAGAGTAGATAAGGGGCGCACAATCTGCCCGATTTGCTTCAAACTGGATTACTCTTTTTGGCGTTGCCCCACCATAGCCAGAGATGGAGCCGACATGCTCAACTCCCCCATAATGCTCCCATAGCTGACATCAAACCCTTTTAAAATGGGGCACAATCCTCCCTCCTCCACCCAAAAATGGTAGATGAAACTGCCATGGATACAACCAATAACGAATTGTGTGTGTGTGTGTGTGTGTGTGTGTGTGTGTGTGTGTGTGTGTGTGTGTGTGTGTGTGTGTGTGTGTGTGTGTGTGTGTGTGTGTGTGTGTGTGTGTGTGTGTGTGTGTGTGTGTGTGTGTGTGGTGTGTGTGTGTGTGTGTGTGTGTGTGTGTGTGTGTGTGTGTGTAAAATACTAAACCATTACTCCTACTCCAACTAATCAGGAGCCAGCATGGACCCTAGTAAATCAAAAAAACCCACCCAACCACCCAATCCAGACCACCCATATGCTGATCAACTTATCGTTTTCAACCAAAATCCCTGGGATTATTTGGAGGAAGTCAATGATTTGGGAAATACATCCCTGACTCAGTCAAGGCCCCAGGCCTCAAAATGTACATAAACGCAGAATATGCAGCTTAATTCCCAATTGCTGCTATGCTCTATGCTCTGATGCGGATGAATTCTGAAGTGACCACCAACTCACCAAAGAGGTTGTTGCCTCCCCTGATTGTTGCCCCCTTTGAAAGGCCATAGCAAAATCAGTTGCAGTCTTGGCCAAGGGGGTACCCGCACCTATCCTTCCCCTCATGCAACAAATTCAGAAAAAAATTCTTCCAATTCCAATAAGTTGCCCACAAGGCAGTAGAAAAAGTTGTGATGGTCACAAAATTTGGACCCAAGACCTGCATTACCAGCAACAACATCGCCATCTTTACCACACTACCCAAAGTTTACCTTGAGGCTGAAAAAGCCCTTTCCAAACATATCACAACCCTCCTCATAGCTAAATTCGAGCTTCCTGATCCACTTTGCTATCTTGACCCCCATTTTGAGGATGCACCCATGCCCGTGCTCTCAGCGTTCTGCTGTACACTTTCCAACACAGAGGAGGAAGATGAGCCTCCAGATCCTGACTCACCCCCCACCATGGACACATAGCAGTTTACCACATCTGACCTGGTTGGTTAATTTTAGTTTTTATTTTCATTTTTGTATTTGGTTTGAGAGATACGCTCATCTCTTTCTGTTCATTTAAATTATAGTATAGTTTAAGTTTTGCTCCTCAGAGCTCGGTAATATCCTCCCCCTGGTCAGCTTGCCTCAATTAAATAAAAGGTGGAAAACAGGTAGTTGAGACAGTCTATCATTGTTGAGGTGTTTTTCCTGTATTTGGATGATATCAAAGTCATTATATTGGAGTTTGACTGATAATATGGCAAGTCTTCCAGCAAAATCCATCATATTGCATAGCTAGCGGAGTGATGCATGATATGTCACCATGCTTAAAACAGTTCATATGATAGAGTTAAAATTGCTATACTTCTCAGATAACATCCATGCAATCTCTATTAGTATTTGTGTAATTCTTCTATGCTCACAATAAGATTTTATAATAGCTTTATAGGGATGATAGTTCACTTTTTATCAAATGAGGGATTATGCCTCTAAGTTCAATGTCACAGAAATCTGAGAATAAATAATATGATTTTTTAAAGTCCAGTAAAAGCCAAAATTAGTGCTACTATCAATTTTTTCAGTTCTTAAAAGTTTGCTCTTGTAGAAGTCCATACTCAAACTTGGTTTCCTTTGTCAACAGATATGCTAATGTTGCAGCCAAGTTTGCAACTATGGGATAAATTACCAAGACGATCCCACCATCTAAAAAAGCTTGTATTTTGCTCATACTTTGGGGTTGGTTCATAGCCATTATCGCTTCTATTTTTCTTCCTGTGGATTGATTTACTGAAGCTAATCTTATGCCCATGAAAACCTGCTACTTTCTTAAAAAATTGCATCCATTGCGTTTTTACTTTAGATTGGACTCTAAGAGTTAGTTATACACTTTACACAAGTTCTGGAGATGTTCTTGGCTGTATGACTGAACATGATGTTGCCATCTAGCTAGATTAGACTTTTGATAAGATGAGATCCCAAAAAAATTAGTCTACAAAATTACAAACATAGCAGGGCATTGCACAGCCCTGTGGAACCTTATTGTTTAAAAATGACCCTGACTGCTAATCAGAAAGCACTTATCTTGGTCTTTGGGAAACAGATATATTCGTCAGTAGCCACTGGACAGGTCCATGACAGAAGAAAATACTTTATTATCTCGATTATTTCAAGGTCTTGATCCTAAGGACAGGTTCAATCCTTCTCCGTGAATTTGTTAAACCAGTGGTATTCCATAACCACAGGTGTGTTCCATCTTTATTATGCACTAACAAGAGCAGCGAAGCCTAAGGGCTCTTTTATAGTCTAAGCATACCAACTTTAAAAGGTTTGTTTTTAATTTTTAGCAATTACTTTACACTTGGCTATTAATTGTCTGTATAGCTATGAATTGAAGGGGACCTGAACCAGTAAATTTTATGTGCCCCTTCTTTTTAAAGCCCATAGTCATTTAAACCAGTTTTAAAGATGTCCCTAAAATCATCCATGAGCTCACCTAACTTATTATAATTGCTTCTCCTTTGCTTTGATGATTATTAGTTTTCTAAAACTCAATAAACACTTGTGTTACATCGATGAATCCCCCCCCTTGGGTTGGGACCATCTAGTACTAAAAAAAAATTAAACACTTGTGTTGATTCAATTGTATTGCATCTCTTTAATCATACGTGGGTGACAACTTTTCCTTTATCCATTTTATATATTCTGGATAATGATGTTCCCCAATATGACAATCAGCTCTCTTGTAAAACTTTAAAATAAAAAGCTCATGTAAGCCTAAGCTCTTGCTTTTTCCATTGCAACTATAGAATTCAAGTTTTGTAATGAAAGATATTTTTAAACTTACTGAAAGTGCCATCTTTCACTTTTTTGCCAGTTTAAATTTCTATGATCTCGTTTGTGCATATTAGTAGATTATCTTCAGCACTGACTATGATAGATAGCTGTTTAGCACTATACTATAAAGAATGTAGTGAAAGAGTGAAGATCAATTGGTTTGTTTCCAAAAAGAATCTCCTCTGCTTACATGGCTTGGAATCTTAACCTTTATTAAAAAGAGACAATTGATAACTGAGTATATTTATATGTGCTGTTATTAAGTTGATCCTTTTAATTTTAAATAGAAAGTAGGTACTTATTAGGAAGTTGTAATGTTTGTTGTCTAGAAACACTGCTGTAGCTGTCAAAACCATTCTCAAAAACTATAACAGTAACGAAAAGTAAGCTCTGAAGGTGAAAATTATCTCAAGTCCTGCTGATCTGTACTTGAAGATATAATCAATGTCCTCATAAACTTCAATTTCTTTATTAACTTGGAGGACATTATGTTGACATGAGCTCTTGTTAAGAAAGAGCATGATGTAAGTTTTCTGGATAGAAACTTCAACTTTGTAATACACTATCCTCAAATGGTTTTCCAGTTGTCAAAACGTCCGTAGCGGTCTCCTCAAACTGGTTTAAAACTTTATGACTTTGGAGTAGCCAAGTTGACTATATCTTTTGTAGTTGGTTTAATGATTTTGTCTATATTCATCTTATAATGTTCTCCTACTTAACCGTGCTGATTAACCTTATGGGTTAAATGTCCTGCTCCAGGTAGTTGTCATTTTATCTAGCTTCTTAAATACCTTGTACTTGTAGTTTAACAGGTGCAGCCACAGCACTAGGTGCTCCTAGCACGTGATAATCCGTACTAAAATAGACTCTTGTCTTTTCAATCATCTCCTATTTCTGTATGTAGATCTCCCAGTTCCCAGCATTAATAGTACCTTTATTAGTTTTAATATCCTTTTTTAGTTAGTATAAATCTGAAAATAACGCCAAAAGTATCTCAGTTTAAAGCACTTGTTATATTTAGGGCTTTTATGAAGTTGACTTTCTGTAGGATTTAGATCTTTTTTAAGACTTCTCACTATTTTCCTGAGTGACGTAGAGAGATTTGCTTATTCTTTGAGGTGGTTTTATGATAGCTTTACGTCTAACCTTGTACGTCTCTTATAAGTTTAGTAGCACTTTTTAAGAGAATTTAGTGTCCAAGTGTCCTTAATGTTTGAGTCATATGCATCTTCAAATTGTTATGCATTTTCAATAACCTCAAAAGAACAGTCTTACCAAAAAACATTGCACATGCTTCCCATAGATGCTATGCTTTTTAAAATATATTGGGTGGCATGATTGGCACCTAATTCATCCTTTCACATCCTCATTAACAAGTATTTATGATTTATGCTTTAGACATATTGAACACTTACAATTTTTGGCAAAATAATTTGCCCATATTCAAAGTTTCCTGAGCGTAAGCTCACAACAGAAAATTTTTGAGCTTTTATGACTTATGAAGCATTACATGTGGCGAGCTTTCTGGTAGATAACTTGCCATCCATGCTATGCTTATACATCTGGAGCTAACATGCAATGGTTTCTTTGGCTGGAGTAAACATAGTCATGAATTAGAGTTTGAAAATTGAATCGTCCTCTAATGATATTGAGTTCATAAATTAAATCAGCACATCAATCAGCTGAGTGCTTGTATCAGTGTCTTTAGATAGGTAGCTGCTCTAGATGAAGATAGTTTTGGTAGTAACCAAACTTGAAGGTTGTTTAAGGTCTTTCAGATTTCTGTCAAATGTGTTAATGATAAAGTTATACTGATCCAACCTTACTATGTATTGTCAATAGTGCGGTGTTATGTTTTCTTTGTTCTTTTTAGTGTATTGTTTGATATATAAAATCTTTCAAGGAGGACTTAATATTTCTTATAGTGGAAGTTATACTCACAATTTATGTATAATCAATTTACGCTCTTCTATGGTTTTCTTGAACTTTCTTAGGTTGTAAATATATATCATCCATTTAAAATCCAATGCCTTAAGTCTTGCATTGTTGGTACCTTCCTTTTTCTAAGAATTTAGAGATACTTTCATCATGTTGGCTTATAATATATATTCAATGTCAGTCATTTTTTGGGACATCACAAGCTCTTTGCTTATTTTTCTGATGGTGTAACCCCTGTAGAAAGCACCAGAGTAATTTCCTCAGCAGTTTTTAATTTAATTGGGGGGACAATTTACTTATTAAGAGCGGTGGATTACATAAATTAGACATCAGAAATGATTCTGAAGTGACAGAAAGTGTAATATATCTAAGTGAGTTATTCTTCCCTTGCTTCCCATTATAGAAATCGTTGCTGGTTGTAGTTCTTTCTCGCCATTTGCAATATCTTCTTGGACACTCTCTTACTATTGGCAAAATATCTTAAGTTACTCTTTTTGAACAAGACACTAACAAGTCCTTGAAAAACTCTTCTTGGGAGCTTTTACCAACCAATGTATCCTCTTTTAAAAAAGTCAACCTTTAGTGAAACTAGACTTTCTACTGTATTTTCTTGTGAGTCTAATATAGAACTAGTTACTGGAAAACTATTAACTTAAGCCTAAAATGGAAAACATTGTATACTTGATTTTACTGATAATTTTTTATAAATAAAAAGAAAGCATATATATGTAAATTATTCGAGGTGGGTCAACCTTGGGACAAATATACCACACCGAGAATGTTTTCTAGCCAGTACAGGTTTTGAACTCAAAACTGCACTAGGGGTGGAAGCAGTTTTACCCGCTCAGCTAACCACCCTTCTAAAAAGAAAGCATATATTTATACTTCAAACATAATTTAAGATTGTTAAATTATAATAAAGAGAATGAGGTATATACAATATTATAAGTTCATTAGAAAATTCTAGTGGATTTCTTAATATCTTCTGCTTTAGTCTCAGCATTCATTTGGCTATGTTCGTGTATATATGATCTCTGTCTATCTGTGGACATCCCTGTAACAGGGTGTTAAGCTTCTTCTTATGTTATCTACGCTTTTAAGTCAGGGGTAGTAATATCTTTTTTTATTGACTTATACCCTTTTTGGATCTTGTGGTTTAGGATTTGGGTGGTGGCGCCATTTTTAAGACGCTAGATTCAAGGCCTCAAATGACATTGGACATTGGTCTTTTGCCTGATTTGAGAATATTATTTTCACAGTTTGTCAATAAAACTAGTATTGGACTGTTCATTGGTAATTCTTCTGTCATTAGTGGAATCAGTTGGAAATCACCCATCTTCTGACTTGAAACACTTCTTTCCTTTTAAAAATATTTGAGGTGGGTCAATCTTGGGCAAATATACCACACTGAGTATTTTTCTAGCCAGTACCGGTTTCAAACTCAAAAACTGCACTAGGGTGGAAGCATTTTTACCTGCTAGGCTAGCCACCCTTTGCACTTCTTTCCTTAAAAGATTTGAAAGGACCAGAAGTTATTATAAATATTATCATCAGGTACACAATGACTGATTGCCAAATTTATTGGTTGACATTATATGACCAACTGGAAATTATCTGGATAACTTTATTTAAGAAAAAAATCTTAACTCTCTTTCAAAACTTGATCCTGGTTAAAACAAACTAGATGTTGAGGGTAGTTGTAGACGTCTCTTCCTAAAGGCAAAAAATAGCTTCCAGTATATTTGTGGCTGTATCCACAACATAAGGATAGCTGAAGAGATATCTCAAGTTAGTTCAAGTTTTTGTTATAAACATAAATAAAATTTTAATTCTTTTTTTCTTATCACTATCACAATTCTAGTAAAAGTACAATTTTATGTTAAGTGTACTGTCAGAATTGTCTTGTCTTCAAGTTCAAAAACAGCTACAACCTCCTAATTTGAACTCACTTCTGAACTACCTGTTAAGAATCACCCTCAGAAAAAAAAAGACACAAGTGATTCCATTATCAGTGACATACCAAATGCACATTCATCCTAAAGATTACCTAGTTTTTTGCCTATTCTTCAACAAATTTTGATATCATCTTGATGGATATACCTTGCTTGTCAATTTTACAAGAACACTAATGGGTTGAGGGCTTTAAACTTGGACTTACCTGGGTTAGGCCTCAAAACCATTTTAACATGATGTTGGGATTTTTGCCCATATTCCCAGCCAGCTAGATTACCAGGTTTTTCTAGGGGATAATTACCTAATGCAAGGTGAATCGGAAATTGGTTGACCCTGATTTTGGGGTAACTATGTTTAGGGATATTAGGTTATTCGCCTGGTCAGATCCATTGGTGATCAATCTGGACAAATGCTTTAGATCTTGTCAGGCAGAGTTGCCGACGAAATAGGGGCATCAGATAGTTGATTAACTATTATGTGTACTGATTGGAATAAGTCAGATTTCATCAACAACTGATCAGGAATTTAAGGAGTAAGTTGTGAGGCGAGTGATGCTGCCTGATACTAGTGAATTGATCAGTTGGTTTGTAACCTGACTTAATGAGCAACAAGCCCCATTACCTATGCAGGTCGCTTGCCAAATATGGTTGGTTTACTTGGATCAAGAGGAAAACCTTAGGGACATGTTTTCCAACTCTTTCCATTTTAGGTCTTGAGGATGTCTAATGATGAAATCCTAGCCATAATGGGGAAGACCATCTCTGCTGAGACAAGGATGGGTGATCTAATGGCAACGGCTGCCATTACATCAAGGAGGTGTCAACTGAGGATTGGGTGCAAAATCCCCCACTATAAATTCCCTAGAATTCACTAATAATAATAAAACGGTACAGAGTATACAGTAGATTTCTCAGCTTAGTAAACTTTATCAGCACCCATTTGTTCTAATCTTTCTCAGGGATATTATTGCTGTGTGTGATGATTGGGGAGACTCTTTAAGAAAAGAGTAAGGATCTGAGAGGGGATCTAGAGAAGAAGCGGAATAAAATTGGGGATTGCTGCCAACTGTGTGTTGAACCAGAGAAACTATAAACAGGAATCTAAGAGAAGATTAGATTAGACAGTACAAAAGAAAAAATCCCTAATTTAAGACATCACAAGTATTTTGAGAGGAAATACTGGCTGAGCGTTGGGCTGAGATCTAATACTTCCATTTAACTACAGATAATAGTTGTTATACTATTATCAAGCAATTATATCAACAAATATACAATGCAGACAAATTGCACAAAAACCCAAACCTGTTCAAGTAATAAGTTTATAGGGGTTATTGTCCAAAAATAATCAACACCTATAAATTATTCACACATGCCTTTTCCTTAAAGCGACTGTCATGGAAGCTATCATGATTATACAAAGAGGTAATGCATCGCCCACTGGAAGGACACCACTAGTATATAACCAACTCGAAATTTAGTTATATAAGATTGAAATGTGGACAAGGGAAATGAACCCCTTTAAATGATGACTGCCTCAGAAGTTTACTAGATAGTTGGGATGACCTCTCCCACAATAGTTTGATACCTGCCAAATGGAGATCATTACAATATGAAGAAGACTCCATTGCCACTAAAGACTATAGAATCTGGCCCTCTTTTATACACTCAAATGTGTGAGAAAATTTTGATCAGCCCATGATGGAGTAGTTCCAAAGGAAATGGCTAATGTGTAGAAATGATTGATCAACCATGTTAACTATGTCACACAAATGGAAGCATTAACCTATTATCAAATGTTCCCAGAAAAGATATACACCCAATCAAAAAGAATGGTTAAGACCCTGAAGCAAGGCGCATTGAATCTGCACCACCGTAAAAATTTTAATCTGATCAGCATATCATTAAATTGGGAGAAGAAGCAATAACCAGAAGTGATATTGAACTCTAAACCAAGAAGTGGGGAAAGAGAAAAAGCCACTGAACATACTGGCTCAGAGATGTCCAACATGAGATAAAGTTTTCATGTTAAGCAATGAATTTGGATGAAGTCACCAAAGTGAGGATAAAGAAGCGACTGACCTGAGGTTCATGAAACCCTACAATATTACCATGTTCCACTCCATTTAGTATAAAATTTACTTTTAGTTTATATCCTATATTTATATGAGAAAATTAACTAATATACTACGTCTTTTTAAAAAAGAGCCATATAACATAAACTAACAATTTTATCCTTTGTTACTTAAAATGAGTTAAGTGAAGAGACCACCAGAAACTAGGCTGGGATCTGAGGTTGAATATACTTGTTTAAATGGATACCTTGGTTGATGATAACGTCAATATAGAAGATGGTCAAGTGTATGTTGAGCCCTTTGTTGAACCAAAGCAATGAAAATATATCAAAGAATGTTGACAATAGTACCTCCATCAGGGCGATGAATAATTCCAATCAGCCATTGATGATACATCAGGTATCATCAGAAGAAGATCTACTCAGTGAGAATTATATGCGCCACATAAGGTAACCTGGTGCCTTATTAAGTGAAACAGAAAACCTCCACAAAAGATAGCTAAGCACTTTAAAGTGCATTGACTAATGATCTGATTGTGATGCTCACTACAGGGTTAACTCCATCAAACCAGAGTAAAGAAAATGAGATTCATCAGGAACATATTAAATTTAAGATATATATGCTATGATGAATATTATCTGAACTTCTGGTGAATGTGGAGAGAATAATTTATTTAAGACTCTAGATATTGGATTTAAAATTATCAGATTTACATAACCAACTTGAGAATGTCAAGGAAACCATTAGAAGAGCCCGCATTACCACCATACCAGATATGAGTGGACCTTCTCATTGTGAAGAAGATTTAAACAATCATTAAAGATTTGTGACATACAATTAAAAGCTTAAGAACAGTATTGGAATAAATACTATCACCTTGAAAATTATGGAGATTGTTTAGACCAGCATGATTCTATTCTGTACAACTTTGAAAAATGTCTAAATATGTTGAAAAGCTCGATTGAAGGTTGTACCACAACCAGACCCTACCTCATTTTGTAAAGATATATAATTAGACACCAATTTTGACTAGTCAATTGACTACCACATCAATGTTCATGATGCGCACAAGACCTATGAAAAGGACTCAAATTTCAAGCCTTAATTTATAACATGTATAAATCTGGAGAGGTAACCATTACAGGCTTTCTACAGTTTGTAAAAAACAATAAGGATGATGTGAGTGATTGCAAGAAGGCATGGTATGTACAAGGCTGCATAAGTCGCAATGCTTAACAGATTTCCAGTGCAAGTTTACGCCCTGACCTCCCCTGAACTGAAAATAAAAGCATTTTTCTGTAGGAGTTTAGAAGAAATAAAATCTTTCAGAACAGAAACAAGACTCTCAGCTCATGAAGATGGGACTGAGTGATTCAGTCAAATTGTAGCATATCTCATTACCTTAAGGCTCATCAACTATTAACAACGGGAAGCTTGATTTAATAACTGCGAAAATGGAGCTACTAAGTTCCCTTAAAGATGCATCCTGCTTTGAAGATGCACATATTTTTGAAATTAAGGGCGTGATGTTGCTGAAGGCCATTAATGAGGCCTTACTTGAAGTTCAAAAAACTTTGAGATGGAATACAATGAATCAGATAGCCTCCTTGAAGAACAAGCAAGGTTGTCTATGTTGCTCACAACAAGAATAAGAAACCTAAAGATAAACCCCAAATCAAGTAGTGTGACAGCCTTGGAGAGAACACACCTACAACAAGAGCCATAAAACTAGAAATTTTGGGCCTCTTGTTCTTGAATGCCATCAAGAAGAAGGATGTACCAGTTACTAGAGATGCCCCTAATTCAGTGAACTTTATGGGTTTACACCAAAGGGAAAGATGGTAATGAGACAAGGATGTATTTAGTGCAGGATTAACGGGGTAGTGGCACCTATTGTAGTGGCTGCACCTGCTTAATTACAAGTGAATAGAAATAACAAAACTGGATCAAAGGATACCTACTTGTCTCAGGACATCTAACCTACAAGAATAATTAACACCATTAAATAAGGAGAGCAGCTTATGATGTCTACCTTCAAGAGCATAGAACCAGAAAACCGCGGACAGCACTGAGAATGCATTAATGGGAGATGGTCTGAAGCAGTCTTAAGTGTCAGCCACTGACGTTTTAATGACTTTGGAAAACATTTGGATAAAGTTTTAGAAAGGTTAAAGTGATGTACAGAGTTTTTCATTTTTACTGTAATGAATACTAGAACGCCATTTAATATAAGATCCTCCAAGTTGATGAAAAATTAAACTTAAGCCAGACAAATTACAATTACAAGTACCAGACAGCTGGACCAGTTTTTACGCATGCCTATCATACTCATCTTGCCATTGCATTTTGAAAAGAATGGTTCTGATAGCTCAAGTAGTGATTTCTGACAACAACAATTATTCTTTCTAATTGGCACCCAATTTCTACTTGAGTTTGAGGTTGATATCAACTTCACTACTAAGAACTGTGACCATACCCAACTATTAACCACTACTGGTTTTTAGGATGAAAGTATCAAATTGCACAAGCATAAGATATGTTTGGTGTAAACTGATCAATCAATTTATCCAATATAATACACCCTAAAGGTTAAGAGTATTATAAACTAACTACCATGGTTAGCGCAGAAGAAGGACTACTACTGAGCGCTAGTGAGGCTATGGAGATTAGAACTAGGACTAACTATGGATGATGCACTCAATCAGTGTGAACATATAAAATTGATACTCATAGTTTACATTCAAGATGGTATCAGAGAGCAGGAGCCAAGGGTCTTACTTATATTCTTAGATATTAAATACACAGAAGAACTAATTAACATATTGTGGAGCGTCGCTACCAAGATTATCCATAATAAAAAGGGACAAGTTGTTGCCCAACCCAGATTGATAAGCTGATTCCAATAAGTCAGTGCACAATGTTGGAGTTTTAGATGAGCTAGATTTGGGGATGTGAATAACAAGAAGCAGAAAAATTAGACGAGCTCCTGGATGAGTTCGCTCACATCTTTAGAACTAAACTAAACTACTATGAATTGTTCAAAGGAGATTTTTAGAATGAATACTAGATCTTTCATCCCTTTTAAATGTTAACTGTACTTCCATTATATTCCAAAGGCAATGATATTGCCAAAGGTTTAATCGGCTATTTGAAGCCAGCAAATCAGACCATCAAAGATCTGTTGGCTTTGCACTGCTACTGGTATACAAGAATGTTGGAATACACTGCATACTTATGGACTACAACTGGTTGAATAAAGTTATTAAAAATGCTTTTTACTCACTCCCTTGAATGACAATGCCCTGAAGCGCTTCAAGGTATCAAAGTACTTCTTGGCAATGGATCTGACAATGGCTACTTGCAGATGGAGTTTTTACCTGAAGATTAAAAGAAGTGCACCCAGATTAGCAGTCAGGGGCTATTTAAACCTAATAAATGCTAAAGGAGATTTACAAAGACCCTGTAATTTTCATGTTAGAAAGGTACCATGGGTATATTGGGAGTTAATTATCGCTCTTTAGAAGAATACCACCAGTATATAAGCACCTTGAAAAATTTAATATATAGATTGAGTTGCAGATAAGGGATATGAACCCCCTTCTATAGATGACAACATCCCAAGTTTTTTTTTCAGTTGGATCAGAATGATGCCATTGAGAATTATTTGTAATTAAGAAAGAAAAGTTTACAATATGAGGATAACACCAACAACGCCAATGAAGATATGTAAATTGACCCCTTTATACCAGTTGGAGTCCAAAAAATTTACAATCAGCTGATGATGAAGATATTACTGCGCAAGATTGCCTTATTGGAAGAGGTCAAACCTTCTATCAGTATTACCAGAAAAGTAAGTTAGCCAATTTTGTGAGTAAAAATATTGAGGTGAGGTGCACTAAAGCGGCAAATTTTTAACTTATGAGAATACTGGTATATTACTAACTGAGGCTTAGAAGTAATTACCAGAAGAGGTTTTGCTGCCCCAGACAGAAGCATAATTTAGCAAGATGCAGCTGAACATACTGGTTCAGGGAGATACATCATGAGACGTTACTTGCATATTGAAGTATCTTCAATATGGATGTTGGGATCAAAACAGATAGCAAGTAGAGACTTACTGGGGTTTATTGAAGCTCTTACAATAATTATTTTAGTCTATTCCCATGTAATTTCTATTATACATTATTTTTTATAAATTGATAATATGCTAGAAGTATAAAATACTTCAATTTTACTCATTTACAAATCCTTTACCACAAAATCTTAAGTTTATCCTAACTTTCCACTAATTTTTTGGTTTAAAAAGAGATCTTCAGTATATAGTCTGGGATCTATAAAAGAAGACAAACATTTAGGTGAACACCTTGGTTTACTAAAAACACCAAGGAATAGGTTGAAGGTTTTCATTAAGTCTTGTATAAGCAATGTATTAGAGTTTATGTTTAAGTTAAAAATAAAAGGGCTGCCAACAGGGCAATGAATAGTTCAATGAGCAGGTGATGCCATAATGGGTAGCATTAGAAAAGATTTTTTACAGTAAAGGTGATCATTACCTTTTGGAAGGACTCCTAGTTTCTTATATTTATAAAACAAAACCCTCTACAGCAAATAGGCTGACCAAGTTAAATGAGCAAAGGCCAAAGAGCTGACTGTGTTTTCCACTATAGTGGTGACACCATCAGACCAGATTAAAGGACATGAGATTCTCCAATAACAGATGGACGATTAGTATATGGAGTCCAATCAAGATTGTTGGGTTTGACCCATTATTCAGAGGCAGGCCTTTGGAGTTCACATTTTAGTTCAACATATAGGATAAATTACATTTATTGTAAAATAGATGCTAAAAATCCTCCTTTTTATTAGAATATTTGGGACACTTTTATAGGGTCAATGATAAGTAATACAAATAAAAGTTGATATTCTGATATCTAATAAGGAGATATAAGATCAATCATCTTGATAAATAAAGGAATATTAAAATAGGTTGCTACAAAGCACCTGATAGACTTGGATAGGAATGCTTTCATCCCAATTTGGATAGGACATCATCCTATGAGGCTCTAGACCCTATGGTGAATTACTATGTATCCTACTAGGCTTTTAGAATAATACCCTGAGATGTGGCCTTGAGGAAAGTGTTGAGATTTACCCAAGGATAAGGCTTAACCTTAAAAGGGTAAAATCCCAACAGAGCCCTACTCAAACCTTGTTCTGAGGCAAACCTCTTTGACCAGTGTTGAGGGGATGAGGAACACCAGAGGCATCTGAACCAGTGATTTCCCAACATTAAATGGTTTCCTTATTTGGATAAATTTATTTATCACTAGGAGATAGCATTGGTTATTTTGTATAAAATTTACATCAAAAATGGTTAAATTAGGTTGTCTCAACAAAATAATTTGGTCAGATATCATCTTAAGTTGATTGTCCAGCCAATGAAAGAGGATACAAATGTGGTTTAATGGGAGAATTATTGAACAGTAGCCAAATTAGTGTTGTTAGAATCAAGTTAGTCCAAATGTGAGGCTTAAAACATTCCAAATGTTCAGAGATTGAGATAGTCATCTTTTGAAAATTGACAATTAAGTTTTATACAATTGAATAATGGGCTAATCTCATATATTGGTAAGATGAAAGTAATAATAATGCTATAAAGTTTGCAATAAAATAAGCAATCAAATAATATCAGTTTGTTCAATATTAGAGAGGCTCAATTTCTAGAGATTGGTGTGCTTATTATAGTTGCATAGAGCTGAGAAGCCAGTCAGCTCTTTTGACTGGATTAGTTTTGAAGGTATAAATGCTACATCCTTAATTTGAGGAACATCAAAGGTTGGATTAGGTGAATTGGGTATAAAATAATTCGATTTAAAGTGTGAATCAGGTGAATTAGCTTTCATATAAAGATCCTTAGTTATACTCTCAAGTTTTTGATTGAAATTGGCCCAGATATTATTAGAATTATTAAATTTGGATAATTGATTGTATTATTTGGCCCTTAAGTCAATTTTTAGACAATAATCCTCACTCTGAAGGTTAGAGTTTAGTTTTATGGTATCCAAAATATCCCCAGGTGGAGTTTCTCCATAAATTAGGTTTAGCTGAGTAACCACAAATTCAGCTGATCATGGGGAATTATTAAATTGGAAAAATTGGGCAGAATTTAAATTATCATCATTCCTAATGGTTAGATCAGTTGGTTTGGATTTTAAATCAAATGGATGGCCAGATTCATGGGTTATACTAATGGTAGGGCCTAAATCAAATAATTTTATCTCTTCAGCCACAAGGAGATTACCTAGATTGTAAGCATAAAATAAATATTTATTAAATTGTTGGGGATTAAGAGAATTAATGAGGAAATAGGTTTTGACTTTTGTATCTTTAACCCTTTGCACTCCGCTGTCCCCTCTCAGGGGACATCATAATTCTAGCATATCACTTGGATGTCCCCTCTCAGGGGACATTAAAGTTTATTAGTGATACCATCTAGTACTAAAAAAAAGTTTATTAGTGATTATGAGGAATTAATAAAATTTAACCCTTTGCACTCCGCTGTCCCCTCTCAGGGGACATCATAATTCTAGCATATCACTTGGATGTCCCCTCTCAGGGGACATTAAAGTTTATTAGTGATTATGAGGAATTAATAAAATTTAACCCTTTGCACTCCGCTGTCCCCTCTCAGGGGACATCATAATTCTAGCATATCACTTGGATGTCCCCTCTCAGGGGACATTGATTATGAGGAATTAATAAAATTTATTAGTGATTATGAGGAATTAATAAAATTTAACCCTTTGCACTCCGCTGTCCCCTCTCAGGGGACATCATAATTCTAGCATATCACTTGGATGTCCCCTCTCAGGGGACATTAAAGTTTATTAGTGATTATGAGGAATTAATAAAATTTAACCCTTTGCACTCCGCTGTCCCCTCTCAGGGGACATCATAATTCTAGCATATCACTTGGATGTCCCCTCTCAGGGGACATTAAAGTTTATTAGTGATTATGAGGAATTAATAAAATTTAACCCTTTGCACTCCGCTGTCCCCTCTCAGGGGACATCATAATTCTAGCATATCACTTGGATGTCCCCTCTCAGGGGACATTAAAGTTTATTAGTGATTATGAGGAATTAATAAAATTTAACCCTTTGCACTCCGCTGTCCCCTCTCAGGGGACATCATAATTCTAGCATATCACTTGGATGTCCCCTCTCAGGGGACATTAAAGTTTATTAGTGATTATGAGGAATTAATAAAATTTAACCCTTTGCACTCCGCTGTCCCCTCTCAGGGGACAGCGGAGCTGTCCCCTCTCAGGGGACAAGTGCAAAGGGTTAAACAGATTATTAGTCTCATCCAAGGCCAGATTTTCAAGTAAGATTGATTTATCCATCATGGGGGTTAATTCATCCTCATTAATTTTATTTTTGAACAGATTATTAGTCTCATCCAATGTTAGGATTTCAATTGAGGTTAATTCATCCAACTTAGCATTCATTTCCTCATTATTGATTTGATTGTTGGATAGATTATTAGTCTCATCCAGTACTTGATCCTTATTTGAGGGGGATATATTCATCTCAACTTGTTTACTTAAATTTTCTGAATCTTGGCAAGCTTGATTGGCAGAATCAGCAAGAACATTGTCGTTTTGTGTCTTTCAAATTATACTTAATTTCTATTTGCAACTATTGGTATACTTAGTGATCTCTCTTGATATATCAAAACTTCTTGAGTACTGCCTATCATCAGTCTTCTCATGAGGAATCTTTAAGAGTTGAATAATAGCTGCATAAATAAACTCCTTCATTTGGTTCTCAGTAGACTGATAAGCATGTGCCCAGTTGAGGGGACTTAAATTAAGGGGCACAAGATTTTCAAAGTCTTCCCTGAGCTTGGCAAGCTGGTTGCAAAGTTGATTTGGCACTTCTTGGAATCTCAGGTATAATTTGATTTGGTTGACCACGGTTGAAGTTTTATTCTAATGGTTCAACTCAGAAGTGACCTGGCAGGGAGCACCAGTGTTGGGATTTGACCCATTTTCAGAAGGCAGGCCTTCGGAGTTGAGTTGTAGGTCAACCTATAGGATGAATTAAATCTATATATAAATGGATGTTGGTATATCTGAGATTTATAGACTCCGACACCGTTTGACTAATCATGAAAGTTGGAAAATATAAGTATTTTTTCATGGAGAAGGTTTATGAATTTTAAAAATTATTATTTTCATAGTAAAATAAAAAGTTTTATATATAACAAATGAAAACCCTATATATACTTCGATGGTATTCACTATATTGTTACGGCTGAGTAGTTTGGTATTCGGTTGATTTGATATATTAAATGGTTTTGTTAAGTGGTTAGTGGTCATTTGGCTCTTTAGAAGTTAATTTAAATCAAAACTGAATCAAAAACCCAATTGATTTTATAAATACCTCCTCTAGCATAATCAGCTCAGCTTTTAGCTCTAAACTTAAAATTTATGAAGGTCAGTTGTTCGAATTCTGGCACAATCACTTATTTAATTACTTTTTATCATTTAAACTATTTATATAGTTAAAGCTGATACTGCAAGTGTAAGTAAAACCAAAAAATTATCAGCCAACGTAGTAAAATATAAAAATAAGGTAAGTAGTTGATTTAGTAGTTGGAAGACATGTCACGTACACAATGATTTTATATAAAGTGATGTTTTGAGTAGCAGTTTGGTGTTAATTTGATTGATTCGATAGGTTTATTCTGTTTGGCCGAGTGGTTGATGGCTTTTGGTCAAATCGATAGGACACAGTTTAGCTTTGAGGGGTGATTAGTTATTGGTTGATTTAATAAAATTCAGTTAGTTTTAGCTGAATGGTTGGTGGTTTTTGGTTGATTCAATTGAGCAATTAAATTTGGCTGAGTGGTTATTATTTATCTTTAGTATAAAATCTAAATTAATAAATTGAACATCTGAAATTCATTAACCGTAGCCAAGCACGGGTAATGAATGCTATCCACTTAAAACGCATTCGCTGACTGACTGGCGTACTGACTAACATCTGAAACCTTAGAGTCTGATAAGTTCAATCTATTTGGGCGAGTGGTTGAGAATTGGTGGATATTATGAATAATTCACCAAATTGCTCACCCGAAACTAAACAAAAATCAATATTAGAGTCTAAGTAGATTAAGTAGTTAGCATAATCAGCTCACCAGCCACGAGGGCAACAGAAAAGCCGTTAGTCCGAGTGGCTCAAGATTAGTGCTGGCACAGCCTATAGGCTGTCAGTGTGAGCTTATAAATAAACTCGAGCAATGCCGGGTAAATTTTGCTATCAGAAACGTATGTTTCTCTTTTCTTTCTTTTCCATTTATCCAGACTTGAGCCACAGCAACGTGTGGCTGGGTACAGCTAGCTATAATATAAAATTTAAATTAGATTCAAATCACCTGAAATTATATAGACACCATAGCGAAGCACAGGTAACTCCTCTAGTTAATTATAAGATAGAAGTTAAAAATTCTCCTTTTTTATTAGAATATTTGGGACCCTTTTATAGGGTCAATAATGATCAATATAAATAAAAGTTGATATTCTGATATCTAATAAGCGAGATATCAGATCAATCTTAATAATAAATAAAGGAATATTAAAACAAGGTTGCTACAAAGCACCTGATAGATTCAGATAGGAATCATTTTATCTCAATTCGGATAGAACATCATCCTATGAGGCTCTAAACCCTTTGGTGAATTATTATTGTATCCTATTTGGCTTTTAGCATAATACCCTGAGACATGGACTTAAGGGAAGTGTCAAGGTTTACCCCAGGATAAGGATTAACCTTAAAAGGGTAAAATCCTGATGATGATAATAATTCTCTTAACTTCTGGAAAAAGAGGAGGAAACTATTTATTCAAGACTTCAAATATCAGAATTAGAGTATCAAAATTAAGAAGCCATCTTGATCATGCCAAGGAGACCACTAGGAGATCAAGCAGTACCTCTATACCAATTGTGACTGGACCTTTGGTTATGTAGAAGGTTGTATCCACTATCAAAGAAATGAAATGCAGACTGTTATTCATTGGAAATGAGATCAGAGTTAACACCTGCACCTTAAGACGATATAGATATCATCTAGAACTGAAAGATTTTATGCTTTACAACATGGACAAGAATCTTGATCAGTTGAAGGTACAACTGTTTATTATATCAGACCCTACCTCATCTTGACCAGCTACTCAATTAAAGCTATGCAAAAGAGCATGGTGTGCACTGAACCTATTTCAGAAGACCCAAACTTCAAACCATACTTCAAGACAGTGTATACACTTAATGTGTGAACCATTTCAGATTTCCTAAAGATGTATAAGAATAGTTTAGATGGCACATGTGATTGCTATAAGGATTGCCACATACAATGGTTGCTGATTTGTGAGGCTCAAGAGATTCTCAGCGCAAGTTTGTGACCTGAATTAATTTAAAATGAAGTGAGGGAGAATTCCTGTCAGAGTTTGGGAGTGATCAAGATGCTCAGAACATGAAACAGGATTTTACTAATTAAGATGGAAGCAGCAAGTCTGTTGCCAACTATGCTGCATATTACTACCAAAAGGCACAAAAATATAGGCACCTGGAGCTTTGGATTAACCAACATCAAAAAGTGTGCTATTGTTTCCCCTAGAGATTTACCTACTTTGAGGATGCACATGACCTTAGCCATCAAGTCTTTAATTTCACTGAAGGCCATCAAGGAAGCCTTATTTGTTTTTAATGAATGTATAAGATAGAATACAAAGCATCAGGACAACCCCCTCAATGAACAAGCAAGGCTGTCTACGTCGCTCATGACAAGAGTGATAAACCTGAGATAGGACTCCAAACCCAGTAAAACTTCAGCCTCAGAGAGACTTTACATGCAACAAGTACCATAAGCCTGGACACTTTTGGCGCTATTGTTTAATTAATGCCACCAAGAAGAAGGATGTACCCTTTTATTGAAGATTTCCTTGATGCAGTGAAAGGGTGGATCTACGCACCAAAGAGAAAGATGATCATTAAGATGAGGATGTAGTCAGTGCTGAATACCACATGTTAGGGAATCTTTTGAGGTGGCTGTACCTTCTGTTCTACAAGTGAATGGAAATGATGAATCTAGAGTAAATAACCTGCTTGGCACAGGCCACTCAATTTACCAGGATAAGAAACCATTATAAAAGTTATCAGTTTGTAATGTCTACCTTTAAGTGCATATAACAGATACTTTGGACACCACTAAGACCAAATAAAAGGGAAAAGCTCTGAAGCATTTTGAAGAGTCAGTCACTGAAGATTTGATAATTGGAAACACTTTTGGAAAGAGCTTTATAAAGGTTGATTTAATGATACAGAGGGTTCACGTATTGGTTGTACTGAATTCTGGAGCACATGTCAATATTATATCCTCCAAGTTTATTTTAAGCTCAAACTTATGCCAGACATATATATTAAATGTCAAGTACCATACAGCTGGGTCAGATGTCATGCCCACCTTGTGAGCATACTCTGTAATGCCGCTATGTTTTAGGTGCATGGTTCTGACAGCTCAATTAGTGGTTTCAGACAAGAACCACTACAGTTTCTTAATTGGCACCAGGTTTCTTGAGTTTGGTGATAAGATCAACTTCACCATTAGTACTTGGAACATACTCTACTACCAGCTATCACAAGTGTTAAAGTATGAAGATGACAAGCCACGTAAGCAGAGGACATTTTTTGGTGGAAACCAATCATTCAACGTACCCAATCCACAACACCCTTAAAGAGATAGGGAGTTAAAAAACTACCTTCCATGTTTAGCGCAATAGAAGGTTTGCTATTGAGCGCCAGTGAGGCCATGGAGATCAGACCTGGTGAGCAACGCTGGATGCTACTATCAATCAGTGTGAAGATACCACCAGACTTAAAACTTGAGGCTTACAGTTGCAACGGGATCATACTACATGAGCCAAAAGTACTGATTAAGTTCTTTGATCTCAAATACTTAGGTTTACTGACTGTCATTTTAGGGAACATAATAATTCAGCCTATCTGTGTTGATAAGAAACAAGTCATTGTCCAAGCCAAATTGACAAGCTGCAAGACTATAGAATCAGTACATTTCATTGGGAATTTTAATAAACTAGTACAGGTATGTAACCAACAAGTAGCGTAAGGAAATAGACTAGCTCTTGAATGAGATTAATGACATCTCCAGCACTTGACAAAAACGACTTTGGATTGTGCAAAATGAAAATGCACTGGATGGACACTGTATCTGACATCTCATATAGTTATAAACCATACTGCAGTAAAATAGCCAAAAGTTATTTATCACTAAAGAGTTGAGTCAACCTTTAGAAGTTTTCTTAATCAGACCTTCAAATAGCTTGTGGGATTTGCCGCTGCTAAAAATGTGCAAGAAGGATGGAACTCACCACATGGTTATAAGATTACCGCTGGTTGAATGAGGTTGCCTAGAAGGATCTATAACTGCTTTCTCAAATAGATGACTCACTGAAACACTTGGGAGAATCAAAGTACATCATGGCAATGGAACTGACCAGGGGCTATTGGAAGATGAAGCTCTCACCTGAAGACCAGTAGAAGTGCTCATTGATCAGCAGTAAAAGATTGTTTAACCCTACATGGATGCCGCAGGGTTGTGCAACGCTCCTGACACCTTCCAGAAAGTTATGTATCAAATCTTTGGAGATCTCAAGCTATTAAGTGTGCCCATATACCTGATTACATAATCTTATTTAGTTGCACATTCTAAGGGCCCCAACACTTACTAGAAATGTTTACCTGACTATGAGAGTAAAACTGGAAGCTCAAAAAAATGTACTTTTCTGAAGAGGTAGTTGGTTTTTAGATATGAGATCATTTTGAAAAGAATTGAGCTCATGATGGAAAAAACAAAACCTTAGTGACCATTAAACAGCCTTAAAGCATGCACATCATCCAAATATTGCTTAAGATGGTGGGATATTAATGGCAGTTTGTCTACCATTTTAGACTTCTCTTTGCCTCTCACCTACCTATTGACCAAGGAGACCAATTTTAATTGAGGCCTTGAGCAAGCACAGGCCTTTGAAGTGTTGAAAGCTAGACTTATAGAGGCACCATCCTATTTTGCCTGGACTTTAAGGAAACGTTTTACCTGTAAACTTGTGCTAGTGAAACTGGGATCAGAGCTAATACTTGCCAAATTGGATGAAGAAGGGATAGACCACCCCATTGAGTACTATTTTAAATTCTTTTCCAGAGTGATAATATCTATTATACAATGGAAAGAGATTGCATAGCGTGAAAAGAGCAGTCTAGCACTTTTTACCCTATCTTGATGTAATATATATTAATGTTGTGATAAGTCATGCATCACTACACTGGCTGCACACCAGGAAGGACCTTTTCAGATGCCTTTCCTGATAGGCAGTACAATTCCAAAAGTATGAGTTTGCAATTATACATTGAGCAGGTGGCAAGCACTTTGATGCAAATGGACTGTTGCATTCATAAGTTTTCCACCTTCAAAAACATATAAGATATTTCCTTTACAACTTTTTTAATCACCAGAGAAGGAAAGACAAATTTAACCAGAAGAATTTTAGGTCATCTTGAGAAAATTTTCTAGAGATACATGGTGTTGATGGGAACTTTTAAAAAAGATCAAAGACAAGTGGTATCTGTACAACTACCTAGTGATCAAATGGAATTGTAATAGAAGCACACAAGAATGTTGGCCATGGACAATTACAGAAGACATTGGCATAACTCTGACTGTTTCTATTGGGAGTAAAAGTTAGACTAATTACTTCAAGCCTTGGAACAATCTGTACCCTGAGCGAGCATAAGACCTGTAGAGAATCAGTTTAAATTCTAGCCAATATCGCCAACAGCATTATTCACAATGTATCAACTAATGTGATAGGACTATTGCCTGCCGCCTCATGTAGCTTCAAGTTTATCATCATAGCTACTTACCATTTTACCAAATAAGTCAAAGAATCAGAAGTTAAACATTTACCACAGATTCAACTGCAAAATCCTGTATAACTAGTAAAAGTGAGGCATTAATGCCCTATGGTTCTTCTATCAGATAATGGGAAGATCTTTATCTACAATGGCATGAAGAAACTTATGGATCTAGCTGAAGAAAGACAGCAGTTCACTACTCACTATGCTCTATCCTTTCAGTGGAAGCATGGAACGCATAATGGAACTCCAGAGAGAAATTTTGAATAAAATGTCACTGAATATCTTGTTGAAGTGGGACCAACTGTCGCCATCAGCGCTGATAAGATACAGAATTATCCATAATGGGGTAATTGGCATGTCTCTGTTCAAGCCCTGTATGATCAAGAAGCAGCGCTACTTACCTTTATAGCACCAGTCATCTCCATTAAATTCAAGAGTTTACCACATGAGAGTTATATACCAAGTGTTGGCCAAATGTTGGGATTTTGGTATGACCATATCCCCCAGCCCAATCAGATATAAGAATATCTAATGATCTGCTGGGGAGAGACCCTCTAGTGAATGTGTAATGTATCATTTTAGCTCTCAACTATAGTTTGGTGCAAACCCTTAATAAATATTAGCTAATTCGCCAGGGTTTTATTCTTCCAGATTACTAGTTTTTTGTCAGAAAAATCCCCAAAAATGTATTTACTATATAAATAATCTGATTAATAGTTTAATTAATGGTAATTTAATTATATTACAAGTTGGAGTTTGTTGATTAGTCAGGGATTTTGATTAGTTGCTGAAGTGACAACAACTATTTTGGTAGCAAATTGTAGATAAAACGTTTAATTAATTTGACCTGATGTAAACGGATAAAAGGTCACATTACTAAGCAGGTTGCTAGCCAAATTAGGGTAATCCACCGAGGTTGATTATTAATGTGGGGACACTTTGTCAATTCAACCAAAAACGGGTAACATTTTTAGTTAGCAGTGAAATCTTACTATACTGATGAGTGAGATCCTCATAGAATGGAGACTTCAGAGGGCTAATCCATTGGCAATAATTGCCATTTAGAAGTGAGGCACCAAAAGAAGCGTTAGGTTCCAGAATCCCTATAAATTCTCTTAATTTTTGGGTAGATAAAGCAGACAATATAATAACTGGTTATTTAGACTATTATACAACTAGTGTATTTTACTCTTTGAGTAAAGCTGAAGGATCAGATATCCTTTGGTTAATATAGCTTGTTAAGTTCTCTGTGACTCCTGCGTGAAGGGAGAAAAGGAAGAAGTTTTATGGACCAGATGTTGCCAAATCTAGAGGAAGAGTTGAAGGGATTGTATTTTACTTTTTGGAGAGCTTATTAAAATACTATAAAACATAGAGGGAAGAGCATTAGCACCAGTTTAATGTTGAGGACAATACTTATGTTGGTTGTGAAAACCTCTAATAGTACAATAGTTTTTGTTTTTTTGTCAACCCAATCAATTAATTATATCATTAATCTATTTAAACGCACACATCAGAACCTTTGAAGTAGACTTGAGAGATACAGCTAGTAACACAGCACCAAAGGTTTCCATATGGTGCTCACTACATGGAGAATCCTAGTTTTTAAATCAGAAATACAGAAGAAGATATTAGCACAATTTTGCACAAGAGCAAACTTAAGAAGTTATGATAAAATTGGCTTCTGTTAAAAATGCGCTTTAATTGGCATCACAAGCCAAAGTTGATAAATTGGAGGAGTGAGTGATGAAAGACAAGGAATTAATTGAACATGTCAGAAAGGTCAATAACAATCTTTAGGGGAAAGTCATCTTATTGAAATTGTTAGACATTCTCCTTCTTGACTCAAGCAAAAGAATGTTGGAGGTATTAGTGCTTCTGAATCTGCAACCATGATTGGCCCATCACCTGCCCAATTTTCAAATAATATTGTGGATATCAATGATATGAGTACCCACAGCAAAAAGACCTTAGCGGATTCTCAGTGGAATCTTAACTATTGGGAAAATACGGTTTATCACAGAAATCAGCTTAAAAAGGTAATAACTAATAATAGGATTACTCCAACTTCTCAGCCAAATTTGGGGTGTTTGATACCACATGAGTCTGCCCACTGCTGAGGTGAGAAGTTTTTACCCATCGATGATTGGATACAAATTAACCAATCATTATCACTTGGATCTGAACCTTCCCAAGGTGAGAAGATTTTACCCATCAATGATTGGTATGAATTAACCAATCATTACCACATGAGTCTGACCACTGCTGAGGTGAAAAGATATTACTTGATGGTGATAGGGTAAAAATTAACCAATCATTACCACACGAGTTTGGCCACTGCCAAAGTGAAAAGATTTTACTCGCTGGTGATTGGATACAATTCATCATATTGTTACCACATGGGTCAGTTTTGCCTCAAAATATTTTCCTTCAATCTGATAGGCCAAAAAGCCTATATTTCCTAATTTAGATAACTCACTTTATATTCTTTTGCCTCAAATACCCATGGTCTCAAAATCCAAACTAGTTTAAATAGGAAAAACTAGTATTGAGAAAAGGACCTTTCTTGGTTTTACCCCGCTTAAAACAATAAAAAACATAAAAACTTTAATAAAGCGTTATTTTATACTTTTATTAAAAAGTAAGATTCTCACTCTGAGAAAACATTTGTGGCATCCATCGGTGGATCCCACAGAAATGAAAGAAGATGAACTAATTAAGGAGATACTATTTAAAAAACTGAATGCAAAGTGAAATAATATGATTCCACTGGATTCAGGAAAACATGGAGAGGTTGCTAAAGTGCTTAGAAGAACTCCAAAAAAACACAATTGTGATTGTTCCTAGATGGAACAAACAAAAATATAATGAGATGCATGAAAATTTAGTTAGGAAAGCACAACTCCTAAGTAATATGCCTGGGTTTTTCGCTACAACCTTGGAGATGATACCCAAAAGTACAACTGTCATTTGTTGAGTTTCTGAGCAGTAATCTCCGCCAAGTTTAGCAACAAAAGAATTTTGGAGTACAATGAGATTATCTATATTTCACCTGGATAACGCACCACATTTTTCTGCCTATTTAAAATGATGATGTTTAGATATGAGGACCATCATAAACAGTAACTGTGATGAACTGCTTAGACATCAACTGTCAAAATCTGTTGTTGCCCCATCTTAACAGGGATGATTTGGACAAACAGCGGCGTCAAAAAAGGTGTAATGACTGATTTTGGTAGTCCTATGCAAATGTCTACCTGTAGATAGGATTTAAGGGAAATACAGTTTAGAAAGGAAGAAAGTTGACTGCTTTTACAGAAATTGTAGATACTGGATGGTGCAAAAGTTTTCTTAGATACAAGCGAAAAATTGCCTGGCGTTGCTCAGGTTATTTATAAGTTCACATGACATAAACTATATGCTGTGCCAGCGCTACTCTTGAACCATTCAGACTAACAGCTTTGCTGTTGCCCTCATGGGTGGTGGATTGATTATCATAACTTTATAAAATCCACTTAAAACCCTAATACTGATTTTTATTTTAGTTTTAAATGAGCAATTTGGTGAATTATTTGATAATAATCATCAATTCTCACCCACTCGCCCAAATTGATTAACATATAAGACTCACTTAGTTCTAGGTGAGCAATTTGGTGAATTATGTGCTATATTTGGCAATTCTCACCCACTCACCCAAAATAGATTGAACCTATTAGACTCAAAGGTTTCAGAGGTCTGTCAGTCAGTCAGTGAATTTGTTGTTAAAGTAAATTGTTGTACAAATAACAATGCAAGTGGCGCCTTGGCCCTACAGATTTGCACTGCACATTATCAGCGGCAAACCAAATTTCTACATTGCAGTTGGTGGAGTATCTCCAGATGCTAGGAGCAACATTTAGTGCACCTAATTGAACCTTTAAAACCATTGCCACCGGAACTCCAAATAACATCAAATTTGCTGAGCCCAACAAGGAACAAAAGAATAAGGTCATAACAGAAGATAAGCCTGAAGGACAGAAATGAGTGGATAAAACTCAAATCTACTGCCACCAACGTGAAAAACTTGGACATGTAGTCGCTTAATGTTGGTATAAGAAGCCAAAAGAGCAAGTTATCATGGTGCAGGGTAAAATAAAAATCTAGTCAAGATTTGGGAATAGGACCAACAGACAGATATAAAACAATCTAACACTGCAATTAAATCTATTCCACAAAATGTATTAAAAGATGACCTGGATAACCCAATCTATTTGTATATAATGACACACCTGATTCGCTCTACCAAGTGGTTAATATGGATGTAAACGCAATTAACTGAGCAAAGGCTATTAAGGACGACCCAAAATTGTAAAATAAGTTTTTCGGCCATATGCTCATCAGTTGGTGGAAAAGGTCAGAACTTCAGAAAGCATGGAATAACTACTCAAGATGAAAATTGATGAAGCAAACGTTTCTCTCCCTATTAGCGTGACAAGGAATAATTTCTTAATCTGTCATTGCAATTAATTCATACTCCAGATTCAATGAATGATGCCATAATTTATTTAGTAAACACTTTATTGCAATACTCTGAGTGTATGTATGCATATATTATAATCATCTGTTTATGGAGTACACGTGATAATTGACAGTGATGCACCCATTGATATTGTTTTGACCAAGCTAGTAAAGCAAATAAAGATTTTGTTGGTTTTAGAGCATTGGAAAGTGTATGGAACCACTGGACTAGATACAACAACAACTTGTGAGACATACAGTCCACTACCACTCACTTTTGTTGCTGGTAATATCAGCTCCAACCATAGTGTTGGAAAATCAGTTTTTGCAAGCTTATTTGGACAGAATTCCTGAGGAAATACGTAGTAAAAGTGATTTAAAAGAGAATACCCTAAAATTTTGAGACAAACACTGCCCTTGGTTTTTATCAGAGAGGAGAAACTCCGCTGGCAAAGAGAAATAATTTAGTTAATTTAATTTGCAATGAAGGCATAATTCCCATCCAGTAAAAGTTGGTTAACAAAAAAGCAGTAAAATTCTGAAGCAGATTCTCAAAACTGCGGGATACCATTGAGTACATAAAAAATGAATACCATTCACCCAGGAATGCAATTAGTAGTTGACAAAGGGTAAACACTAGAAATCCTGGAACAATTATCTGCAGAAGTTATCGCCCCATGGAGTAAATGAGACTAAAACCTAGGGTAGCGCCAGGGATTATAATTCCAGGACATGGCGGAATATAACTGCTACTGGCCAATTTTAGTGGAAAACTAATGAAAGTGGAGAAAACTCAAGCCATTGCATTTGCGCAATTGATCCTGATGGCTAAAATTAGAGAGTTTACTGATTTTAGAACTTTAACAGAGATGGGATTGTTATTGGATGCTGAAAAGAGTGTTATTATACTGGTCAATCATGAACAACTGACTGAGTTATCAGATCTATAGCAAGAAGAAGTGCTCGGATTTTTTGAAAAATAATTAGTGATATTGCCCAAGATGACCATGACTTTGGATGCGCTAAAAATGTGATCCATAAGGCTGAACTGGGGGAATATCCTTTGATGCAGATGCAATTTGTCCACTGGTCCAAAGCTGCTGAAGTAGTAGTCAATGAAGAAGTAAAAAAGCTGATTGAGCATAGGCTCCTCATACATCATCAAGTCCAAGGGAAGGCTTAATCCTTATTGTAAAAATAAAGTATGAATCAAACTAAGTGTTGATTAATTACCGCTGATTTTAATAAAATAACTAAAAAGTATTTATATCTACAGATGAGGATACATGATGCACTCAATAAACTAGGGGGGCAAGTTCTTTTTTAGCAATAAATCTGAACATAAGATATTGGCAGATAGATTTACAAAAAAAGTTTAAGAGAAATGTGTGATAATCACATCACAAGGATGATATTAATTTATGAAATGCCCTAGGGATTGTGTAATGTGCCAGTGACATTCCAGAGAACAAAAAATCTATACTGAGTGACTTAAAGTTGCCTTTTATGGTTACTTGGATGACATTAACGTTTACAGCATGACATTCATTAAGTAACTGGAGCGCTTGAAGGATGTGTTCAAATGGCTAGAAATGGCATACTTAAGGATAAAGCTGAGTAAATTCCATTTTAATAATAAAAAGCTTATATTTGGGGTGTTTAAAAAAGTCCAGTAGATTGCAACTGTAGCCACAAAAGATAATACCAATGAACAGATGTCAATTTTAAAGGCGTTAAGGATATACATGTTTTTATTGGGATGTGAAGCTACTAATGCCAATTTATCAAAGATTTTGCCATATTTTCTAAATCATTATTTCACATGTTGAAGGATCCAAAAAATAATTTGTGTGAATGAGGAGGCCCAAAAAGCGTTTTATGATCTAAGAAGTTAAATGATGATTAGTCCTGTCCTAAAATACCAAATTTTAATTGGGGATTTATTAATCAGATTTATGCCTTGTTAACAGCAATCATCGACATTTTAAGTCAAGATGATGATGGAGAGAACATCTGGTGGCATATTTGAGAAGTACATTGAGGAAGCGTTAAGGAATTGCACGTGACAGAGCGCAAATGCCTTGCAGTAATATAAACTTTATAACATTTTTTGAGTGTATATTCATGATACACACTTCAAGGTTGTGATTGACCACTCATCTCTATGCTGGTTGTATGATCTTAAGGAACCAGAGGTTGACTGGCACAATAGGATTTGAAACTGCAAGCCTACATTTTTGAAGTTATACACCAAGCAGGAGAAGCACATCAGAATGCTGATGGATTATTGAGATTACCTGCTGTCCAAGTTGTATACCAGCAAGCGGATGAAAAATTACAACTGATAATAGAAGAGAATAGCAAAGATGAAACCCAAGGAAATCAAACCACGCTGAAGAAAGTAATGGAAAACAATGATATGAAGAATAGACAAATGTATAGATTGATTGATAGAAGGGAGGATACCCAAGTGGTAGAGTATGGACCCTCTACCACTGCCTCCCAAGTTTGATCCTGGTAATGGACTTTGGGTAGGGGATGATTTTGACTGTGTTGGTTTTGCGCGCCAATGCCCCGAACTGAGATAGTGAATAGCAAAGGCGGTCCATGGAGTTCCTGGCCTATCATACGCCGCGCATGGAGGTTTTCCAGGTTTTATCCTCCTTTCCCATTTTCTTCACTTCCCTAATTGGTGCAGTACTGTCCCCAGGTCAGCCCACCTCAAATAAAATTTAAAGTTTATAAATTGATTGATAGAAGATGGTACTTAACTTAAAACCGTCAGAATGATCAAAACTTATACAAGCCATACACAAAGACATAGGTCATGGTGGCCTAAGAAAAACATTGGACCATTCCCGCCAGTATTATTACTGGGAATCAATTAATTACAACATAGCGGATTATCTAGCCAGTTGCATGGAATGTCAACTTCACAAGCCCCATAATAATGTGATGGGATACCAACTAGCAGCACGGGTTCACTTGAGATAAAGTGTTGATAAATTGATGGGACCCTTATGTGTGGATACTGAGTTTGTAAAGTACTTCATAGTCACAAAAGACCATCTGAATAGATGGTTTGAGATGAAGGACTTGAGCAGAGAATATGCTACAAACACGGTGAGATTCATATTGGACAAGTAGTGTACCAGCATAGATGCCCACCAATATTATTGATTGTTAATGGAACCAGCTTTACATCCTTTGTTATCATAAGACTGAATAAACAAGTGGGAATCCAAGGAGTGGTGTCTGTTCCCTACCGCCCAGAGATGAATATAATGGTAAAAGAGTTAATTGAACTCTAGCCTTGATGCTGCAAAATTTGTTAGAGGGAAAACTTCCACTTGGGGATCTTATTTGAGTTCAAATACTTCAAACATAATTTCAATTATCATATGGCGACAGGGAAATTCTGTTTGAACCCAAATATATGGACAAAGAGCCTCCTACTAACGATTTTATTATTCAGCAGTGGAACCAGATTAAGTGATAAGCGTAGAGCAATACTGAACAAAACTGGTAAAAGTTATGTCAAATTTCAATCATAGGCATTTGATACAACTTTGTAGAGAAAATTATAGCAAAGAATATGGTTGATAAGAGAAGATCAGCGCTGAAAGGGTACCATGTGAGAGATAGGATAGTATATTGTAATAATCATGGATTTGAAAGAAAAAACAAATTTGGACGCCCTATGGTCAGGTCCATTTAGGATCATCACTAATTAAATGATAGGTTCTTATATGATAAAGAATATTGCTGATGATCATATAGTGAACAGGGTCCATACAAAATACTTGAAGTATTGGATTTATAAAAATAAGATATAAAGGATAAAATAAAAAACATAGCTAAAAATATAAAAAATATAAAAAATATGGAAAAATCATATTCATTATAAAGTATATCATTATTGATAAAAATTAAAAGAAATATTAAATAAATGTTTTTATTGCTGCAATCAAAGGGTCCAGTGGTAATCCCAACTCTTAATTCTAGAAAGGAGAAGGGGGATGAACTACAAAGAGAGTAGTTATGAATTATAACAGAATAAAAAAGATCATGAATTTTGGCAGGAATAGCTCAGGTTTAAACTGGATCCGCCATGATGAGGCCCAAGGTGCAAAGCTGAATAAGGATTCTTGGCAGAATCAGCTTGAGTTGAAACTGAGTATGCCATGAAGAGGTTCAAAGTGAGAGATGAAGATTCTCTCTGATCAAAAATTGAGAGACTAGCTTGGGGGAGTCTAGGAACCAAGTAATCAGGGAAGTTGACTAAGAATATACTTTTCATGAAAAGGAGTCATAAAAGTCCGTCCTGAGGTAATATAAGTGGACCAGTTCATATTGGTAGCAAAGATGATTGAGATATTTCTGGCATGGCATGATGCCATGGGAACTGCGCTCTGAGGAGGTGGCAGCGAGTAGGAAAAGAATAAGAAGAGCCACATTGCTGAGAATTGCATGAAATGCTTTAAGTGTGGACCAGACTAAGCCCCCACGAATATAAGTTTAACTTTGATGGCGATATTGTGACCACTACCAAGGTGGCGTTCATTCCTAAATTTCTATCATTTGCTGGGTAATCTGGTCAAGCGGGGGATGTGTTGGTATTTTAGTATGCCCATATCATTCAGCCAATCAGATTATAATATTAATTGCTGATCCTCTTGGGGCAATACCCTCTAGTTGGTATAGAAGTTGTTGATTTGAATGATAACTATTTTTTGGTAAAAACCCTTTACAATTATTACCTAATCCAATGGGATTTAATTCTGCCAGATTAACAGTGTTCTTTCAGGAAGAATTATATACAATAATTTAATAACTTATTTGTTACTAATCTAATTATTGTACATTTAGAATTATTAGTTGATTATATTTTTTTACAATCAACTTAGGGATTATATATGATTTACTGAAGCGTCAACAATGCTTCTGGTAGCAACTTGCAGAAAATCTTTTAGGTAATGCGACCTGATGTTGATGGGTAAAAGGTCCCACTACCTAAGCAGGTTGCTAGCCTAATTTGCTTGATCCATTTAGGTGATTGAAATTGGTGAACAATTTGTTGATTCAACCAGAAAGGTTCACATTTCTAGTCAGTGGTACAATCCAATTAGACAGATGAGGAAGATCCTTGTGAGGTATGACTTCAGAGAGCTGATTCATTGAAAACAGTTGCAATTTTAAATTGAGGCGCCAATGGAAGATTTGGGAGCCAATTCAATATAGGTTCCATTGATTTTAAGTAAATAAATCAGACAACCAAAGATTTGAATATCTAAACTGTTATACATTTAGTGTACTTTTACTCTTAAGTATAGAGTCTAAGGATCAGATATCATTTGGTTAAATATTGCTTGTTAAGTTCTATGCGACTCCTGCATAAAGAGAGGAAATGAAGAAGTTCCTTTGGACAAGACATTGTCACCTCTAGAGGAAGAATTGAGGTGATATGATTTCCCTTGATGTCTGGATATTTTACCAGAGTAATTTCAAAGGAAAGAAGGAAGAGCGTTAGCACAAGTCTAGCTTTGAGGAAAATACTCAAGTTGGTTGTCACATTATCAACTATGACAATAGTCCTCATACTATTGTCAATTTAATCAAATAATTATGCCAAAAATTGTTACAATGCTCACAACAGAGCCTGTTCAGTAGACTTTAGAACTACAGCGAGTAACAAAGTTCAAAAAGTTTACACCAGAGAATAAAAAAAAATTAGAATTATCTAAGAACAATGAAGCAAATATCAAAGGGATAACGCGAGATTCAGAGACAGACCAAGTTACAAAAGTTCAGTTTAAAAGTAAGTCCTTTTATACCATGTATGAGGTGGATATCCTGAGAAGCTGCAGCCATTTGAACAGTCCTTGCAACAGTCCTAGTCAAGTGAAGAGCGAGTATTTAATAAGAGACAACAAAATTGATATCATGTTCAACTGAGTGCATGCTGTCACCTTAGGTCATTCTTCCAGTCTTATCTTAAGTGGATAAGTGTCATGGAAGGTACCACTAATACATTGGGAGATAGTTTCTCGCCCTCTGCAAGGAACCCCTCCAGTACATCAACACCTTAAAAATTTTATACTAAATTAAGTTGCAGATATTGGAAATGAACCCCCTTTCAAAGATAACAATGTCTCAAGAAATCTTAGTTGGTCTTAATGATGTCATCTAAAATAATTTGATTCCTAAGGAATTAAGAAGTTTACAATTTGAGGATGATGTTGATGATGCCAATGACAACTATGAAATTTGACGCCGTTTTATATTATGGGGTCCACAATATTTTACAATAAGCCAATGACAAAGATATGACTGAAGTCTTCCCCTGATGAAAGAGATCAGATCTTCCATCATAATAGTACCCAAAATATGTCAGCCAGTCTTTAAGTTGATTGACACCCTGATGTGAGGCACATCAAAGTAGCGCCATATATTGAATCATAAGAATATTAGCATATTACTGAATTAGCAATAAAGTAATTACTAGATTTGATACTGCCACCTCATACCCTAAAGTGCGTATTGAGTAAGGGCAGCTGTATGTCATGGCTCTGGGATGTCCACCATGATAAAGAGCTCACAGATTGAAGCATTAAGCAAGATGAATGCCACCATCAAGGCAGAAATTAAGAAGGACTTAATAGGGTTTTGTGAAGCTCCTACATTATTTCCAAACTCATTTCCAATTCTTAACTTTAATACAATTTATTTTTATAACAATAACATGCTAGAAGTATAGAAATAATTCTAGTCTTCTAGTATATAACCCTTTACCACAAAATCTTATGTTTATCCCTATTTTACAATAAAATTTTGGGTTTAAGTGAAGAAATCGCCAGTAATAATCCTGAGATCTAAAACAGAAACTCAATTAGGAGAACAATTGTGTTACTAAGATCGCCAAAGCATAGGCTTTTGGAGTTTTTGTTGAGTCTTGTTAGGCCAACGAATTAAAGTTGTGTTTAAAAGTGATAATCAGGATACCACCAGAAGGAAAATGAACAGTTCTAATGAGCAAGCGATGCTACATTGGGTAGCATTTGAAGAGGATTTCCAAAGTGAGGATGATCATGTCACCTCAGAAGGTCGCCTGGTGTCAAATCTGTGTGAAACAGAACCCATCCACAGAAAGTTGGCTGACCAAAAATAAAGCTAAAGCAACAAGGTAACTCTTCCAAAAAAACAATGGACTGGATTTTGCATATTTTAAGCTATTATGTGTGCTCATATATCGGACATTATAATAGAATTCAGTTGCACTTTCAAAAGGCATCTCTAACAATTATAAGAAGTGTTTAACTGACTATGAAACTTTAACTTGAAGTCAAAACAAAGAAAGTTTGCCTTCTTGGAGAGAAAGCTGGAGATCTTAAGGCATTAGAACAACCTAAAAGAAATCAAGCATCAGGAAGAAAAGATCAAAGCCATAGTAGCCATGGAACATCATCAAAGTATTTGTGACATCCAAGTATGTCTTGAGATGGTGAGATACTAACAACGGTCTATCCACCATTGTGCAAACTTGAATTCTAAGCTCACATACCTATCAACCAAAGAAACCAAACTTGGATGGGGCCTGGAGCAACTGCAGGCCTTCAAAGAGTTGAAAACTAAATTGGTAGAGGCTTAAATCCTAGAATACTCAGAATAAACAAAATGTGATATCTTTATGCTTATGCTAGTGATGATAGCATAGAAAATACTCACACAACTGGAGGAAGAAAAAAAGATTAGTACATCAAGTACTACTTAAAAGTTTTTTAGAGCTGAGAATTACACTGTGACAGAAAGATAATACCTGATGGTGATAAGATAGTGAAGCACTTTTTACCCTACCTTGATGGAGTACAGTCAAAGTCATGATGGATCATGTATCACTTCGCTGGCTGCACATCATGAAGAATCTTGTCAGACTTCTTGACTAATAGGCATTAAAGCTACAAGGAATTGTTTTAAGATTCATACACAGAGCAGGCACAAAAATACAATGCTGATGGACTTTCTTGATCACCTTTTTTTACCTCAAAACACATGAGAGCAATTGCATGTGCACCCTGATCATACTACTAGAGGAGGAATGAAAAATTGAAACAGAAGAAGTAAATATTATCTTGAGAAGAAATTATAGAGAAACTTGGTGTTGAAATGGAAACCTTCAGATAAAGATCAAGGACAATTGGTATCCATACATCTGACTTAATGAAAGGGTGGTTAGCTGAGCGGGTAAAACTGCTTCCACCCCTAGTGCAGGTTTTGAGTTCAAAACCTGTACTGGCTATAAAACATTCTTGGTGTGGTATATTTGTCCCAAGGTCGACCTACCTCAAATAATTTTACATATGACTTGATGATCAAATGGAATTGTGATGAGAACTCACAATCATGTTGGCCATGGATTTTTTCAAATACGTTGGCATACCTAAGACATACTTTATAGGCAGTCAATTTCAGATGAAGTACAATTAACCTAAAAACTCTTTATACCCTGAGAGAGCGTCAGGCCTCTAGAGGTACTTTATGTTCTAGCCAATCTTGCCAACAGCACCATTCCACGACGTATTCATTGATGTGATAAAACTAATGCATATGGTCTCAAGTGGATCCAAGTTTATCATCAGGGCTACTGACCATTTCATTAAATTGGTAGAAACATTAGATGTCAAGACATACATTTCAGGAGAAACTTCTAAATTCCTGTATAGATCATATGATAGTGAAACACAGATGCCCTCAGATTCTTCTATCAGACAATGACATGAGCTATATCTCCAATATTAAGAGAAAGCTCATAGATCTAGTTGAAGTGACACAGAAAATTTATTAATCCTTACGCTCCATCCTCCAACTGAAGCGTAGAATGCGTGTAAAAACTTAGGAGGAATTATAATTAGATGGCTCTAAAATACAAGTTGAAGTTGGACCAACTGCTGCCATAAGCGCTGATAGAATACAGACTTAGCAATCAGCAGGTGGTTGGCATGTCTCCATTAAAGGCCCCATAAGGGTAAGAAGCAGCGCTACCTACCATATAGGCACCAATTATTTCCACAGATCGCAAGAATCTACCACCTGGGAGTTATCAACAAGGGTTAGTTGATGTATTGTTTAAGATTAACTAAGAGTGTATGAGATATTGAAGCCACTATCACCAATAGTCAATGTGAGAGTCAGAGCTGGACTAAGTTACCAGAGTACAGTTAGGAAGAAAAGGTTCTATGCTACCGTCTATGGGGAAGACATCCTGAGAAGTTGTAAACCAACTGGACTTTTCCTGCAATTATCCTGAACAAGAGAGGAGCTGAGTATTCAATGAATAATATAACATAGTTATAGTTGTCATCGGAGTACATTCCCAAACCTTAGGTCTTCCCCCTGGTCTATTCTTAAGAGGAATTGTTGTGGAAGCCACCACGAATATAATGGTAAGTCTATCGCCCTTTGGAAGGGCCCGCCAGTATATAGCCACCTTAAGATTTATAAATGCAAGATCAAAACGCAGGCAAGAGAAATGAACCCTATTATAAATGACGGCTTTAGAAAATTTTCAGAAAATTGGGATGAAGTCACCCACAAAAATTTGATACCTGCCAATCAGAGAGGTTTACACTATGAGATGACGCCGCTGTCAATGATGACTATGTAATCTGTTCCTATATTATAACTCTGTGGGTGCAAGATAATTTATGATCAGCCAATCTGGAGTAATTCCATCAATGCTGGCCAATGATGAAGAAATGACTGAACAACCATATTAAACTATGTTACCTCAATGGAAGCAATTAAGCCTTCCTTCTGGATATTTCCCAAAAAAGGTAATCAACTGATATTAAAGGATGGTAAAACCCTGAAGTGAGGCACACCAGAGCCGCACCATTGTAAGAATCTCAGTTTGATCAGCATATTATCAAACTTGGAGAAGAATCAATAACCAGAAGCAGTAATGAAGTGCCCAGCCCAGAAGCGAAGATTGAGCATGAGGCCACTGAACATACTATTAAAGGGCTGTCCACCATGAGGTGGAGCTCGCGGATACAAGCATTAAGTCAAATGTACACTGCCACCAAGGTAGAAATCAAGAAGAGGCAAACGTGTTGTTCATGAACCTCTACAATATCGCCGTACCTCACCCTCATTTTATTGAAAATCCACGTTTAGTTTAGATACTGAATTCATAAAAAAAGTATAAAGCACTCCAGTTTTATTTTCTAAAGTGCCATATACCACAGAATCTCAATATTTTTTGTTTTCCACTTATATCGGGTTAAGCAAAGGGGTCTCCATTAACCAGTCTGGGATCTAAAAAATATTTATTTAAAAGGATACCTTGAATGTTGATAACAAAAGGAGATGTTGGTCAAGGTTTTATCAAATCTTGTGTAGGCACAGTTAATGATATGTCAAAGTGTTAACAAGAGTACCACCAACAGGGCAATGAACAGTTTCAATCAGCTATCAATGCTACATCATGCAGCATCAGTAAAAGATCTACTCCATGAGGATTATCATGCGGTTTTAAAAGTCGCCTGTTGTCTAATCTGTGTGGAACAAAACCCCTCTACAGCAAGTTGGATAGTAAGCTAAGCAAGAAAGGTCTAAAAGTCTTTGACTACTAGTCTGTGCCTGACACTAGGCCCATGCAATTGATAGGTCAGATGTAGAGTTAGAAATTCCTAGAACATCTTCTGTAAACATCTGTTAATTCATTCAGTATCCATGGAAAATCTATAAAAGTTTTTTAATTCTCTTGTTTGTCTAGTAAATGTTCTTCTAGTAATTCTATCAGGTCATATAACTAGTCACTCTTGTGGGCCTGAAGAGGGGACACAGGTAACATAGAAAATCCTTTAGGTTTTTTGTGTTTCTTCCCAATTGTTGGATGAGGACAAAATCATTTTTATAGTTGTACTGCCCATCTGGAGAGCCTGCCGTCAGGGTCCTTCATGTTGTAGCCAGCTAGGTAGTATGTTATCCATAACTACGTAAAGTATAGCAGTATAATTAGGTTTGGAGATGTTTAATTTCCCTGATTACAGTTAGGCCTTTTTTTTCTTGACAAAAATGTAGTTCTTTCTTCCCGTTAAAGAGATGAGATTAGAATTAAATGATATGGATGATCCCATGTTCAGATAGCAGAGAAAGAATCTCTATATCCTGACACCATTAGCATCATAAAGACAAAAAGTTTTTTAAAGTCCAGGTATGTCAAAATGATGCGTCTACCACTCTTTCTATAAAGTCTTTAAATCCTGATTTTGATCTAAACCCACTTAAAATATAATTCTTTGGTCATAAAATAGTTTAAAGGGGATGGAAAGTCTGTAAAATGTGGATGGGTTTCCAACATCATAAAAACACTAGTACTTGGATGTTGCGCACAAACTTTAGTAATCATATGACTAGTATTGCCATCTTTTCCTTCTTGTGGCTTTTCTCTTTTTTATAAGTTTCATTCTAAGGAACTCTAAATGATTCTTTAGAAATAAACACTTGCCTTGTTTTAGTTTCAATTTGGAATTTATAATATGTAAAACACTATTTGCAGGTGTCTGAGGTAGACCTGGAGATGAATAAACACGTTAATTTTTCTTAAGTTCTAACTCATGGCAACAATATATACAAAAAGGTTTGTCCATAGTTCATTAAAGGTGACTCAGTGTTGTTGAAACGAACTTGTAACATTCTAATAGGTTTAAACATTCCATGACTACTAAACAGAGTGCGTCTCTCCTGATCCTCCAGGGTTAATGGTAACTTTGAAGCTAATAAGACTTTGCTTCCAGTCTGGGTGAGCCAGAATCTAATACAGAGCGAGATATCTAGAGTTAAAGCTTTTTGCACAAATCTTGAGTAGGGACATTCTAGGGTTAATGTAAGGAAGATAATAGTCCAGGTATCTCCAAACTGGACCGCTCATTCAGAGGGTGCTAGTTGAAAGGATTGAACCAGTTTCAATAAGCTATTTATTTTCAAAAGGATCATCAATAGAAATTTGGAGAATCTTGTTCTGTGGTATATGTGACTTTTACTCATACTTATAATTGTGACAACTGTGTTGAATCCTTGAGGTAAACTTTAGCAATAGATGATTATGATCACACTGGGGTTTATCTCAACCTCTATTAATAACAATAAGGCTAATTATGAACCTTTGAAGGTAATTATTCTATATTTGCCATTATAGCACCAAAAGTAAAAACAAAAATAAAGGTGATTCTGTGAAAAAAGGTTAATTTTTTTAGTATATGGTTATTATATATAGTATATGGGGGATTTGGGGTGTTTATAAGTAGAGCATGGTTTATATCAAGTCATTTTCTTTTTATAAGAGATTTTATACTTGTAGCTTGGTTTAAGGATTGGAAGAGTCTCAAAATCTGTATCTCTTTGATCTTTTGGGTTTTTTCTGAAGATTATGATGTGGAGTTTTTGTTTGTTTATGAATCCATGACTTATAGTTTGAGCCCAACTGTGGCTCTTCTAGTTTCTGAAACTCATTGGCTCTTGCAACTGCATTTTTACTTTGGTTATCAGGAATCTTTTTTAATAATTTTGATCTTTGATTTAATGTTTTCATTCTTAGAGTCATAAAAATAATGATCATCTATCTGGATGGGGTATTAGTAATTCAACCATTATTGGTGGGAGAATCTAAAGATATAAGAGGGAGTTTCTCAGAAAGTTATTTGTGACATCAAGCACATAATTGTCTAATTGATATTATAATGATGCATCTCTAATAACATCATGTGTGGCTGTCAATTGTTCTGCGGTGGTCAGGGGTAAATAAGGCCTCCATTAATAAAAACTATAGACCAATCAAAGTTTATAAAAGGAATTATAATATTTTGGTTTGTTTTGTTTGCTGGCCATACTAGGGGATATTTGATTGTTAGTCTGGACAACTATAATATTAGTACTATCATCAGTATCAATTATATTGGGGATCTCTGAAGAGGTCTTTGCATAGGATGAGGAATTAACTCATTTTGTTGAATATTAATCAGCAATTGGCATTGAGCTCATGGTCAAATTTTGTATACCCACTAAGAAATCATCTTTTATACTGCTTTTTAACATAAAAAAAGAATTTTCAAACTTTGCCTTATTAGTTCTATTATCTTATTCTAAAATTTGGGAGTTGTATTTAGAAATAAAAATTCCTGCTTCATGGAATTGTCACATGTTGGCTTTGTAATCAAGAATGGCATGTTATATTGAGATAAGCCCAATTAAACATATGATTATCCTCCAATGGGGTTAAGCCTTCCAGAATTGAATATAAAGTTGGCAAAAGAGCCCTTGCCCTTAACCAAAAAATCTATTTAGGGAATACAAGATCTCTAAAAGATAAAACTCCAGCTTTTTTTTTTTTTAGTACTAGATGGTCCCAATAAGACTCCATCTTGATGTCAGTGGTTTCCATCTAGACGCCCTCACACAATGGGAGGCCAGCAAACTTAAAACCAATCAATGTAAGAGGCTTCAGCTCGACCCTCATACTGAAAAGAAGAAAAGATTCTGAATGAAGAGGACTTGAGCACCACGTCCACCACAAAACATTTAGTCACTTATATATAATGAAGCTTTAAAAATTAAAAATTATCATTTATTTGCATTAGCAAATCTCTAATTATTTTTTCTTCGTATATTACATCAAGTGACATTGTAACTCAGGATAGGGCATAATACTAGACCCTGAAGAAGTGAAAATACTATGGCATCTATTCTCTCCAGCCATTCTGAAGTATCAAGAAATCCTTAAGACCATTTGAACTTCTGGTTCTACTTCTCTGAGCACTTCAAACCTTTAATATTCGGTTTTTCTTGTGAAAAGCCAAAATCTGGTGCTCATTACAGGGGCATCACGATCTGTAACCAGTGAAAAGTCGATCACTAAACATGGAAGAAAACAATAATAACAGACCTTTCCCCTAAAATGGTAAAAAGGCATTACTTAATGGGCTGATACTTCAAAATTTGAAGTACACCTGAACTCAACCTGAGAACTTGAAATTTTAATCACCTTTGAGTTCATCCTTCCCATGCTTAATCTGTGTCTGTTATACCTCCAAACCAACAACCTAGCTGTCATGGAATATGCCGTGAGTGAATCAGTGGGTCATTTATCAATTGGAAGAATAAGTAGTGTTCACCCCTAAACTCTGGAGGTTCAGGCAAACTACCCACCATGGATAGAGATGAATAAACCACTTTTATAGATTAAGGTGATCTGAGAAATTTTCCCCAGCATTAGAATAACGTTTGCAATATAACTTTCTCCCTGAAGCTTTATAGGATTTGGTTAATGAAAATGATAACGTCACTCAAGAACAATATGAAAATTGCCCCGTTTATACCTTTGGGGGCCAAACTAGTTTGCAATTCACTGATGATGGAATGATAACTTGACCAAATTACCCCCAATGGGAACAATCGTGGCTCAAGTGTATATAATACAAAATATAGAAAGCACAATTTTGAGAGTCTTTCAAAAACACAATGCAAGGTGCATTGAAGGAACGCCATCACTCAAACCTGAAGTTAAAAGTGTATTACCAGATTTAAAAAAAGAAATATCTGAAGATGATCCAGTTGCCCATAACCCAGAAGAGGGACAGATGAAAAGGCCACTGACACCCAAGTTCAGGGGCAATCGTCACTAGAAGGAGCTCGCAGATACAGGAACCTAACCAAATGCATGAAGCAAAAAAAGTGGCAGTTAGACGCCATCTCACTAGGGGACTCTTAATATCCCTAATATTATTACCTAAATTCGCACATTACTTTACAATATCCATTCATTTTCTATTTTGATTTTCTTCAGACGTATAGAAATACTTCATTTTTTACAGTAATAAACTTTTTCCACAAAATCTCAGTTTATTCTCTTTATTCTTAATAAGTTGTTTAAGTGTATTAAACGCCAATAGCCAGTCTGGGATTATCCACTAAACATAATATAGTAATCAGCCAAGATCTTCTCTGTTTGAACAAGGACACTTTATATCAAATTTTTACCACTAGGTGGTCCCAACCTAAAGGGGGGATACACTGATCTAGGACACTTTATATAATAGATCACCTTGGAGCTGAGCTTCCAAGGGAGAGATTGGATTGGATTCTGTTGAGTCCCAAGGCCAATGTTCAACAAACATGTCAGAGAGTGTCAGTAAGATGTTCTTCAAGAGCGCGAACGGTTATCAAAGATTAATTTTACAACAGGTAGCAACAGGTGAGACTTTGCTCTATTAGGATGATTGAAATCTAAGTGAAGGTTGTCTCATGCCTAATCTGTGTGGAGTAGACCCCCTGAGAAGTGAATCAGCCTCACATGTTAAGCGATCTGAGGTCAGAAAACTGACTATGGTGCTTACTATGGGGGTGGCATCATCACTCTATAGTGAGGATCATGAGCTGTTCAACAACGAAGTGGACATGGAAGTATATCACGGAGAGGATTCTTCTGAGCTCCTGGTGTGGGAGGAGGATACAATTCATTAAAACTCTGTACCCTTGAATTATATATGCATGATATACACAAGAGTCTTAAGCACATGAAGAAGACCTCCAGATGAGCCTAAATTGCCTCTTTATCTATTTATGAGAGAATCATCACCTATTATAAGACTGGAATCTACTCTTAAGATTCTAAAGGAAAGAATCATATTCCTTGAAAAAAATAATGGAGAAACCGTCTGTAATTTGAAAGAATATAAAGATCCTGGAACAGCATGAAATATGATGTTTGCTATGAACAAGAGTGTATATGAATTAAGTAACAGTTGTATTATACTAGAACCTACCTCTTTAGATCAATAATCCAATTAGGGGAACCTATAATGGGATGCATAACAGAATGTCACACACCTGGTCAGAACTGCTACACAACCAACCATGATGCACGCTGACCATATTAAATAGGATCCAAACTTTAAACCATACTTTAAGACCATGTCTACACCTGGATTAGAAACATTTTTGGTTTCCTCCAGATGTATGTGTATTGCATGGATGGCGCTAGTGATCAATAAAAGGCTCGCCATGTGTAAGGATGCATAAGTTATGAGGCTTGGGAGATTCTTAGCACGAACCTACAACCTGGACTATATTGGACTAAAGTGAAGAATATCCTACTTTTAGAGCTTGGTAGAGAACAAGACATATAAATGAAGCAAGTGTTCCTCCTGATGAAGATAAGCAAGAATGAGTCAGTCACAAACTACACCTTATATTACTATCTCAAGATTTAACAATTGTGGACTACAGGAATTATAAATTACTTAATATGAAAACCGTTCTGCTGAGTTCTTTATAGAAGCATCCCACTAAAATACATATGCCTCTAGAGGTTCAGAGCTGGGCATCCCTAAAGACGCTTAAGGAAGCTTTATTCGACGTAAAAGGAATGTTTAGAACTGTTAACATGGCCATGGGCACTCCCCTTGAAGAGTTAGCAATGCTGTCTATGTCACTAATGATAAGGTTAACAAACCAAAGGACAAGAGTTTCAAAACTCCTGAGCACTTGCCTCGTCAACATTTGACTCTAAGTAAGTGTTGTCAACCTGGGTACTTTTTAAAAATCTTGTTCATAACTCCCTGAAGAAAAGAAGGAAGCACCCCATAAAGAGGACACTATAACAAACGAAAATATCTTAGTTTCAGAATGGAATGATTGTAAATAGGTTTAGCACTAAATGACAATGGCAAAACATTCCAACTCGAAGTTGGTTGCAAAGTTGAATGTAGTTGGACTGGTCTGATTACATGAAAATGTACTCAAAATGAGACCAAAGGACAAACAGATAAATAAGGTGGCAGGAATTTCGAGATCAATTTTTTTAAAATAAAAGGCTCACCAAGTGGAGTTGACTGAGGAGTGGGAAAACCTACAAAAAGGTAAGGATGGCCTCGCAGGCCAAAGAAAAACCCACTTAAGGGAGGGTACTCAAGAAAAAGAATTCCAAAGTGAGCTTTAGAATTTGTGGTAACAATCTTGTAAGGTTCCCTTTTTGGGGGCCCATCTAAACCATTAACAAGGCTCTTATGAGCCTAAAGAATGGTACAGGTGAGTCACATCCCAGCGCCCAAACTAAAAAACAACATCAATATCTTTTATGTGATTTAACCCAGGATTTGTAAAATACAAATTATGAGTCAAAATTTAACAATTGTAATTAATCTTGATCAAACAGATACCCCCAACTTTGTAAACTGGGTAAATCCACACTGAGGGTGAAGATGATCACAAGGATGACTATTTGTCTAGTGAAGGATACCACATGTTTGGGGCACCTAATGCAGTGACTGTGCCTTCTAGATTGTGATTCCACAGCCCTGACAGTTCTATGTGGAAAAACATATAAGATGCAAGAAAATCAGTCTTCCTGGACATTACTGTAGTTGAGGAAGAAGAGAATCTAGTTTTGGCTACCTCAAAACTTTTGGCATTGCATGGCGAGGATACTGTCAAAGCTACCTCAATTGCTGCCACTCTAAGACAGTTTGGAAAATCCACTACAGATGTATTGAATACTGTAAAACCTTTCAGCAAGAGTGTAACGTAAGTAGAATTAATTATCCAGAAAGTGCGCATCTTGACAGTAATGAATACCATGGTTCCAATCATTGTCATATCATCTAAGCTCATGAGAAAGATGAAAACATGCCTGATATTGATTATTGTTTAAAGTAAAGCATACGGGACCAGACGTTACCCGCGCTCTTGAAGAAAATTCAACACTATCCTTAAACTTTGGGCGCATGATCTTAACAGCACCAGCAGTGGTTTTAGTCAATGACCACTATGATTTTTTGATTGAGTGCAGTTTCTCTTGGAGTTTGAAGCAAAGAACATTTTGCACCTATCACTGTGAGCATATAGCTTGAATTTATACATATATCAACCAACACAATCACTTTATGCAAAACACTGCTTTGCCCAATAAGCGATTTACCTTAATATACGAATTATCATATACAAACGATACTATTGTTGGAAGTTAATCCTAACAGAATTTTAGCTAATCCGCTGAGATTTGATTCCGCTAAAATTCAATCTTCTGGATTACTAATAGTCTCAGGAAGGTCTCAGATAAGGTATTTTACTATATAAATTTGTTATCAGTGTTTATTGCCAATTTAGTTATGTTAATTGATTGAAGTTTGTCACCAAATGACTCAGGGATCTTATTAGTTGCTGAAGCGTTGACAGCGCTTCTGGTTGCAACTCGCAAGTTAACATGTTGGGTTAATTTGCTGATGTCATAATTCTAGTAGATGGAGAAACCAACAGATGATGAGAAATCTGCGTAAGTTGCAACTTGGGAGGGTAATCCATTGGCGATGGTGTCCATCTCCCCCAAAAAGTGAAACGTAATCTTTGGCGCCAAACTACCAATAAATTCCCTTGTCTTAAGTAATTAAAGTAGAAAAATTGGACTTGAATATTTTAAAAAAGCTATACATTAATTGTAGTTAATCTAAAATTAGAGTTATTTGATTGGGTGTCATTAGCTATAATATTGCTTGTAAAGTTCTCTCCATCTCTGCGAGAAGAGTTATTAGTAAGTTTTCCTTGTTGATTGTTAAGAGTTATCAAGGTATTTTTCAGGGACAGAAGGCAGAGAGTAAACACCAGTATAGCATTGAGGAGATATTTTGGTTGATCCCAGAAACTCAATTGATAAGTAGTCTTTATACTATTACCAACTCAATCTATCATAACAATAATCTGGTTCAAATCATACCAGAACCTGTGTAGTCAACTCAAAAGCTTAAGTGAGCAGCTCAGAAGTTTACATTTGGTACTCACTACAGGGGGTAGTTGAGTTTTTTGGTCAAATTCACAGAAGTTATCTGCACAATGTCACTCAATGCTAAACTAAGAAGTTGTGGACGTAATTGGATATTATTCTCAGGAATGTTCTGGACTCAGCATCACAAGTATTAATTCTCAGTGTATAGGCTTGAATCTGCCATGTCAAAATTGCACAGGGTATAGCCACTGAGCAACCAAATCAGATGATATGAAGATTTCCAACTTTAAGAAACCTTGATAAACTATATATGGAGAAACGCCCCTTTTTTGACCTTTATTATTTAATAACTATCACAGAATTATCTGCAACCACCTAATCATGGGAAAGACCTCCTCTTCAATCCTTCATATGAATCTTTATATTTTAATTCCCCAAGCCAGATGCATCCTCAGCTTGGTAGTCTTCTATTCATCTTCCCTTTTCTAGAAGCTCTCAATTATATCAAATCTCAGCGTAATTCCCCCTTGATTCGCCAAATGGTCAACATTTCAATCATTTATTATTCATATACCTTTTCCATCAAACTCAAAACTTGTCTTGATTCCCCCTCCAATCTGCCGGTATGGGTAACATATTGTCCAGTCATATCAACTTCCCAACATTACCCCCCTTTGACTGGATGATAGGCTCTTACTGTTTATATTATCAAAGGAACTTTGCATGAACTTGGTTGATAATCTGACCCCCCGCAGGTTCCTTGATAGTGTAGACATCCATGTAGGTCTTCTCGATTATTTTGAATGGCCCAGCTCAGATGTTGGAGAGCTTGTTTTTCCGCCCAAATCTGTGCTGGTCATGTAATAAAACATAGTTCCCCACAGCAAACAACGGAAGTCTGCTCCAGCGCTTCTGGTCAGCTGCATGGTCACAAATCTTCTTGGGTAAACTGGTGGAGTAGGCTTCCATTTGTAACTTGACCAGTGTATCTGTGAGTGTCTTCAGATATCACTGAGGATTCACACCACCACTGTCCTCTACACAAAAATATAACAAGGCAGGCAGAGCTGGATGTCAACCATACAGAAGTTGGAATGGGTTCTTACCAGTGGATGAATGATAGCTGATATTATACGCGAACACAGCTGTAGGCAGAAGGGCACTCCATTCTGAGGGTTGATCCTTTACCAATTTATGGAGTATGTTCACTAGGGTTCCGTTGACCCAATCACCATTCCATTTGATTCTGGATGATAGGGGGTGGTTAAAAGCCCGCGGATTGCCATCAACTCGTTCAACTTTGGCAGGATGTGCAAAGTGAAATTGGTTCCATTGTCCATTAGAATGAACTGTGGGCAGCCGTGTAGCTGTATAACACACTCCATAATAAACTTGGCATTGGTGACCAGGCCCAAGCCTTAATGGCCCTTGCCTCCACCCATTGATTCAAATGATCAATGGCGACGATCATATACTTGGATCAACTTGTGCTAGTTGGCAGAGATCCCACTACATCAATGGAAATGGTGTGCCAGGCAAACTGGGCTTAACCAGCTGGTATGTGGTCTTCTTGTGGAATGGCTTTTCCACTTGACACTGATGGCAACAACTAACCATTTTCCAATATGTCATAATGCATGCTCTCCCAGTAGTAATGGGGTCAAAAACTCCAGCGTTTTCCGCAATCCTCCATGTCCTACATCCCGATGAGCATCCAAAATAATTGTGGGTCTAGCCAAAGGTTTAGGGAAACTCAGCATCAAGTCTCTGATCTGCTTATATAGTTCCCCCTCGCATAGAAAAGTATCCGCCCTGAGCCCATCTAATATCTTGATCACCTGCAGCAGCTCATCCTGGTACTTGTTTGCCACCATCTTCTCATACATTATGTCAGCTAAATCCACCATGAAAGTGACCGTTGGCAGCTGGGAAAGACAATCCGAATTTTGATGTTTTGCTCCCAGATGGTGTATAATCATGAAATTGTACGCCTGGAGCTTCATTTCACACCGTGCGAGCCATCCTTACAGTTCACGCAGATTCTGAAGCCAGCACAAGGAAGCGTGGTCCATCACTACTTGGAATTTTACCCCATGTAGATATACCCAAAACTGTTTGTAAGCTAGATCACTGCTAAACACTCCTGCTCAGTCATGGTATAGTTTTGTTTGTGACAGTCATGCATCAACTACAAAATGTGACAGGATGCTCCACACCGTCATCGTCCTTCTGGGATAATACTGCCCCTATAGCGGAGAGGAATGCATCTGTTTTCATTATGAACTGTTTATCAAAGTTGGGATATTGAAAATGGATGCACTTGCTAATGCAGTTCGCAACACATCAAAAGTGTTCTGGCATCATTCCATCCAATCAAAAGAAGCGCTTTTCTCTAGCGACTCAAAAAGTGGGGCCTTAATGCAACTGAAATTGGGAATGAACCATTGATAGTACCCGGCAATCCCCAGAAACACTTAAATATCCCGCTTATTACCTGGGTGAGTCATCTTGCTTATCGCTTTCACCTTAGCTGGGCTGCAGTTTAAGCCCATTTGAATCCACAACGAAACCAAGGTATTCTAATTGTTCTTTAAAGAAATGGCACTTCCAAGGCTTTATTTTGATATTAGAAGTAGTGAGGCGATAGAGCTTTGTTCCAAGTGGGCGAGGTGCTCCATAAATATCCGTGAGAAAATGTTGATATCATCAAGGTAAACTAAGACGCAGGACAGCTTCAAATTACCTAAAATCGTATCCATGGCATGCTGGAACGTAGCTGGGGCGTTTCACAACCCTTGTGGCATTTGAGTCAGTTGGAATAACCCTCTTGAAGTGATGATAGCACATTTCTCCCATTCCACTGATGACAATTCATTCTGCCAGTACCCTGGATCAGATCCATGGCGGAAAAATAATTTGCCCCACCCAATCAGTCCAATGCGTCATCAATCCATGGAAGAGGGTAGGAATCCTTTTTGTTACATTATTGAGTTTGTAATAGTCAATAACCACTCAATTCAAGCCATCTTTTTTCTTAAGATGAGCACAGGTGATGTCCATGGACTGTTTGACGGCTCTAGCATCCCTTGCATGTTTTTTATCCACCTCATCGGAGACAACCACTTCTGCCACTTTTGATCATCTAATAGGTCATTATCGAATGGGAGGGTGATCCCCCATATCTATCTGAAGTACCACCCCTTGAGCGCACCCCGATCATGATCATCATGCGCAAAAAAATCTCAAAACTTTTCAAATAATGCCATATCCTTATCTTGCTGCTCCGCCAATAATCCAGTAAGTGATTCCCGCAGAACCACTGTCAATATGCTGAATGATGACTGTGTTGGTAATCCAAGATCCTCCCACGAGCCAAAATCATGAATATGGAGAACTTCCTCTATAGGAGCTAAGTGTAGGTAAGCTATCACTTGGTGACGCTGGATCTTTAATGTCTCCTTCTGTAAGTTCGCTAGCAGCATTCTCACCTCCCCATTTCCAGGGAGCAGTAGCCCTGGAGCCACATGTGGTTCAAGCTGTGAGTGCTGGCGAGGCGCCATAATTTTCCCATAAAGCCCTTTAGGGACATCAAATTTCGAGCTCAGTCCCTACTATGCACTGGTGTCCAGATGGTAGGCTCAAAGCGCTCACTGCCCAAAGTGGAATCCCTTTATACTCATAAATCTGGTTGAGGAGAGCCCTGGTTTGCCGCTTCATTCATTGATAATGAACAGGAATCACTCCATCACTGTACACTAGATTAATTTGAATAGAGCAGAATGGATCCGTTGGGATTCCACAAGAGGTAAAATAAATGTGGATCTGTTATCCTAAAATATTAAGAGTTCCTACGCCATATTTATCACAACACCAAATTTCCTTATAAATGCCGCGCCGATCAACATGTCATAGTTGTTATTTGGCAGAACCACCGATGGGGTGGAAGCCCAAACTGACCCAAATCATAAAGGCAACACGTTATATGCTCCTTCCAACACAGTGCTATGTGTCCCCGCGGTCCCATATACTACTTGATGGTCCACATCCGGTTTCAAAAGAAGCTTAGCCACCAAACTGGTAAAGACTATGTTCACAGGGGCTCCCGTGTTTATGATAGCGCGGATTTTTGTGTTTTAAGCAAAAATGTCGCAGTAAGTGCATTTCAAGTAAGAAGAACAATTAGTGTTTATTACATGTACGTCCAAGGGCTTTGTGTTACTCAAAAAGGAGGAAATGCCCTTGCCAACCCAAGGATACTCACTTGTGATTTTCTCCACCGGAATGGCTATTTTAACCCCTACTAAAGATGAAACGTCTGATGAGGGATCCACATTTCTTGTTCCAGTCTGTTCCAGGATCTGCCACGCATATGGTTTCTGCACGTCCTGGCGGAACTCAGGGCTTGGTGGAGAATTTTTACACTTAGAAGCAGAAGTGGGGTATTTAAAAGAAGCTGTTGGTATAATAAAGCATCCAAATTTAGTTCCGTATCCTACCTGATGAGATGCTTGGAAATTGTTAGGGACAAGTGAATTGGACTTAGTGGATGTAGAGCATCCCATCTCTACTCCGCTTGAGCTTTTCCCTGCTCAATTTTCTCAGTTGGCAATGCATACACTTTTGGGTTGCTAGTTCAATTTCCCGCATAATGCCCTCTTTGTCCGCACTGGAAGCAAGTGTTCATAAAAGGTTCACATATATAGCTTGTGACAGAAGGGCCAGTTTGAAAGTTGATGGTATGGTTACAGGGTCATGGATGAACTGGTGAAGCGTACATAGGCTGAAAAGGTTCAGCTGATTTGTATGATGGACAAATACATTCCAGCAGTTGATAGATCGGTAGCTGTGGCCCAAATCCTGAAGAATTTGGTGTAGAGACAGCAGAGGTCTTTTAGGCTACATTAGGGGGCGCTGATTGTGTCAGAAAGTCATTGTAAAGTGTTCATGATTTGAATAAGTCTGGCATCTCCATCTAAAATGTGAGACATAGTGCTATATAGTTCCTGATGTGGTTTGATGGCTGCCGTTATCACTATACTGACATCTTTGGCAGATAAAATGTTAGCTCTGAGTAGTACATGTGCTTCCGCCAAGGAACGTTCAGCAATTCTAGCAGGGACTCATTTCGGTGAAACTGTATAGTTAGGAAGTTGGCTTTCCATTAGTCCATCTTGGTCACACCCCCAAAAGCCAGAGAACAATCACTTTAACTTCTTAGTAGGATACCAAGCTATTCAGAAGGTAGCAGGTAGCTTGATTAGTGCTTTCCACATCTAGAGCGAACAGCAATAGTTTTGCTTTCTATCAATCAGAAGCCCCTTCCACAGTGAATTCAAATTTCTTAAAGTAACCGTGTAATTCCCGTCATGACTGAAAGGGGGTAATTTTTTGATACAAACAGCTTCGCCTTGCTCCAGGCTCATGCCGCAAGGAGCAGGAAAATTGGTTCCAGAGTGATTAAGAGAACCACCCCTTTGTGAATTATCATATGGCCATCCAGATGGACTCAAATCTGTTGAAATGGACTTGGAAGAAGTAGTGTCGTGCGGGGGTCCATCACAATGCCCAAGGGATATTTGTTAGCTGATCCATAGCATTCTTACCCCAAATCGCCACTAATTGCGCCACTCCCCCAGCTCCGGCATGCTCCACAAAATGTTCATTGGATAACTGCTCCACTTTAACTGAATAGCATCTACACCGTCCATCCTGGAATTCCTGTTGCAGTGCCCCATACTTATGTTGCAACTCCAGAAAGAATTCCCGCTCCACGTTCAGTTTCTGCTACATTGATTTTAGTCATGAGTGGACATCTTTGATTATGTTTTGCATGTGTGCATATTACCAGCTAGCGTTACCCGCTTGTTGATTAGCATTGTTAAATTGGTTAAGGAGGGTGGCTTGTTCCCATACCAATTACTCGTTGGCCCATCAAAGGGTATCAGCTGGCCTTGCATGTCCACATATTTTCTTGTCTCATTGATCAGAAGAGGGAAAGCTCGGCAGCGCTCAGCCTGGCTAACAACTTCCACTTGTGTAACCTGACAGATTAGCTGGAGATATTTGGGGGACGTTGACCAAAGGATAAGCGCGTTATCTGTTGTTTGCTGGTTACTCCATTCGATACAAAGTTGGGTTAATACAGATGATAAGGAACCAACTTGATCCGCCACTTGCCATTCCATCGTGTTATTTATTCCTTAAGCTGAGCAATCACAGCTTTGAGAGCTTCCGCCCATTAAGTTAGATCCATCATAAAGCGCTTGGTATTATTTCCCAACATTGTTACATCCTGAATCCAATCCGCTGATAAGCCATGTCAATCCAACAGCTCTCCTATTACCTGAGGTAACTCTAGATTTAACTGTGATACCAAAATGTCCAATTGAGAGTGGACGTCCCCAACACGATGGTCCATCTGTACCAGCACCCCCTGTACCTCCAAAAATGAGCGATTAAGGTGGTTGAGCAGGAGTCAAGTATAATTTTGCTGTGCTCAAGCAAACTGTGATACATCTCTAATATCTACATTGTGGCAAGCCAGCACATGCAGTAGCTGGTTGCACATAAGTGACTAGATCCTTTTCAATTCCATGGGTACTAAGGCGGCAAGCCAACCCCATTGTAGTCACATCCATATAGGACATGTACAGGGCGTAGCGATTTTATTGGTCTCATTGGTTATAAATAAACTAAAGGCATATCCCCCACCTCATCTTCGTATAGTCAATACCCTCATAACAACCACTCCATAATATCCTGCAGCTGCTGAGGAGTCACATTTGTGGAGCATCCTTGTTGGTTGGCCATCAGCTCAGGGCAGTTTTCTAATTTCAGATTAATCATAACATCATCATCCACCGGTTCAGTTAAAGTAAATAATACCAGTTCGTTGTTAGGTGCCTCCCATGCTTCTTCAGCATAATGCACGCGGAATCTGTTCAAATTTTGTTGGAACGAATGAGGGCTCATCATCATATCCTAGTGTCAAAGAACTACAGTTGACCAGTGGCCCCCTGTAGTGAGACTCACTGTTAATTCTCAGCATATAGGCTTGTTTCCACCGGGCCAGTTTGCACAGGGTATTAGCCATTGAGTAACCAAATTGGATGATATGAAGATCGCCAACTTTAATTAAACTTGATAAACTATATATGGAGCAATCTCCCCTTATTTCGACCTTTATTGTTTAATATCAATCGCAGACTTATCTACAACCACCTAATCAAAAGAAAGACCTCCTCCTCAATCCTCCATGTGACTCTTTATATCTCAGTTTCCCAAGCTAGATGCATTCTTGGCTTGGTAGTCTTCTATTCATCTTCCCTTTTCTAGAAGCTCTCATTTATATTAAATCTTGGCATAATTCTCCTCAATTCACCAAATGGTCGAAATTTCAATTGTTTATTATTTTTTTTTTAGTACTAGATGGTCCCAACCCAAGGGGGGGGGATTCATCGATGTCAATTGTTTATTATTTGTATACATTTTCTGTCAATCTTGAGACTCGTCTCAATTCATCCTCCAATCCACCGGTATGGGTAGCATATTGTCCAGTCATATCAGCTCTCTGACAACAAGAAAAACATGGTAATCTGGAGGAGTGATTAGAGAAAGCTGAGGAGGAAATAAAACAAGTAGGAAATATCAACAAATATTTCTATGGAAAAACATCTTGTTAAAATAGAAGGAGCCTGACTTAATTAAAAAAGACTATTTCTGAAAACTGAAATAAAAAGTGGATAGAGTTATTTTCCGCAGGTTCAGGAAGACATAGTGCAGATGTTAGAGTGCTTAGAAGATCTCAAAAATCACAAGTGTGATTTCGCCCAGATGGAGGCAAATGATGACAATAATGAGACGCTCAAAAATTCATTTCAGATATTTACAAACCCTGAGAAATATGCCTGGGTTTTTGATTTTAATTTAGAAGATGACTTCTGAAAATAATCCTACCATTAGTTAAATAACTAATCAGGAAAACCCTGCTAATGGAGCAAAAAAAGACTTCTGTAGTACACTAAAATTACCTAGATTTCACCAGGATAACGCACCAACATATTTCTGCCTATCTAAAATGATGTTTGGATACAGCTACCAACATAGAGCTTTAAGTGTGATTAACCGCATAAACACTGACTATAAAAAACTGGTGTTGACCAATCTCAACTGAAATAAATAGACATAAAGAGAAGCTAAGGAATCTATAATGACTGAGTTTGGTTTTCCTACACGGATGGCCAACTGGAAACAGAAGTTATGAGAATTCATTTTAGAAAAATATGAAACGTTGGCTGCTTTTGCTGACCAATTTTACCAGGAAACACATATTCTGGATGGTGAAAAAGTATTATCAGATTTGATACATGCATAGAAATGCAAGAGGCAATTTGGACCTACTGAGATTTGAATTGTATTATGGCGTTAGTGCCTGTAAACCAAGCTTCTACATCAAAAATGGTGGATCATCTCAAGATGGTAGATGCTTGTAAAAATTTACTTAAGTTGGCTTATTATTGGCAACAACCCTAGTAACCTTTTTACCGCACAGGTTCAGTTTCCTCGTGCACTTCATCACGTTGTATAGTAGAATGAATTATTATTAGTATGGAGAATATTATCCATAGTTGAGTATGAATTATATTTTGGCCCAACGCCCAGCCAGTATTCCCAATTAAATACTCATGATGCCATACTTGTAGGGATTCGTTCCCTTGCCCTGTTCAATCTGATCTTCGCTGAGATACCCTGGTGACAGTCTCTTTGGTCCAACACACAGTTGGCAGCTATCCCTGATTGTGACTCCTTTTTCTCTAGATCCCCTCTCAGATCTTTACTCTTTTCTCTAAGAGTCTTCCAATTATTGCACACAGCAATAATATCCTTGAGACAGAATAGCACAATGGAAGCTGATGATAATTTAATTATATACTGAATGATAATCTTAGAACTAAATGACTTTTATTATTTGTTATTTTATCTCCTGTATTATCTGTTTTTTATTATAGCGAATCTTATGGAATATATATAGTAGGGGATTTGGCTGTCTAACCCTCAGTTGACACCTCTTCAATGAAATGGCAGCCATTGCCATTGAATCACCCATCCTCACCTCAGCAGCGATGGTCTCTCCCATACTAGCTAGGATTCTGTCATTGGACATCCTTGAGACCTAAAATGGAAAGAGTTGGAAAACGTTTCCCTAACACTTTCCTATTGATCAAAGCAAACCAACCATATATGGCTAGTGACCTGCTTAGGTAATGGGACTTATTACCCATTAAGGCAGGTCACGCAAAAACTGATTGATTCGCTAGTTGCAGGTGGCATCACTATCCTCGCAACTTGCTATTCATTCCCAATCAGTCAGTGATGAAACCTGACCGATCCCATTTGGTACACCTGATAGTTAATCACTATCAGATGCCCCTATTTTGTCAGCAACTCCACCCAATGAGATCTTAAGTATTACTCTGGATTGATCCTCAATGGATACAACCAGGCGAATATCCCAAAATCCCCTGAATGTAGTTATTCTAAAACTTGGGCCAACCAATTTCCAATTCACTTCGCCTTAGGGAATTTTCCCCTAGTGATTCAAGGTAATATAGCAGGCTGAGAATATGGGCAAAGATCCCAACACATCCCCCCTCTTGCCTAGATTTCCAGCGAGAAAAGGACCAAGCATGAGAACACCGCTTTGGACACTTGGTCAAATACTTCATTGGATCAAGCGGAGTACACTCATCAATATTCAACGCTGCTTGGGATGACCTTCGGCATATGGTGTTCTTCCTCTTCCTCCTTGCTACTGCCTTCTCTGAGAGCGGTCCCCACGATCTACTGTCATGCCAGGCTGATTGATTTACTCATGACAATATTTGTCCCAGGATCCATTTTTCCTCCCGTCAGGGTATATGACATGCTGTCATATCAGGATTCTAGGTCAGGCTTCCTTGATTTCCTGATTTTCTCCTCATCCTAGACAGAAGACTCTTACCATCAATGTTAGTTTCATGGCTCAATTAAAAACTTATTTCTATCTGCCCTAGTTATTTCTTTCATAACCTCTATGCTTAAGTCATTCCTAATTCTTCCCTTGGAGAGCTTATCCCACTAATTTTGAGATTAATTTTTCTGAAATTGGAGCTTAATGGATTGTAGAGTGCATAATGTCAACTTCCATATAAGTCCGACATCACACCTCTCATCCATCTCATATGTCAAATTCTGAGTTGTGATACCAGAAGCTTCTAAATAGTTTGTCTGATAAAGTTCTCCGTCTCTTTCAGCAGATGAGTTAGGATTCTCGGAGGAACTTTTTCTATGGTCCTTTCAGGATTCATATTCCTAGTCTGGCACCAGCGGCTAGTCCTTCCATCAAATTACTGGAAATGGTAACTAATCCCTCCAAAACCAGGCTTGCCCTCATTTTTAACAACTCTCAACCAGTTCTTACTCTGCTGTTGATTCCAGAGTTGGACTTCAAAACTCTCCTGGATTTAGCTCCTTTTGCTGATGCACTGACCATTGTCATAGATGCTCTGGAGATTATGCCATTTGCTCTTGATTGTTCATTTCTTGCTAGGTCGGACCTGCTCCCTGAGTTTTTCTTCTGACTTGGACAATATTACAAACCCACTGTTCTGGTCTCCAAGCTCACCATTATTAACAGTATTCACTTCAAGCTCCCCTATACTGAACTCCAGGCCCAAGTCACTGAGGCTTTAACCCTATCGCTGAATCCCTCTGATCTTGATAACATTCTGGTTTGGGATACCGCCACTTATGCTCTTCATTTTGCTGGCCAAGTTCTTCAAAGTTGGTCCATGAAGCTTCCAGCCTCGCCTTGGTTCCACTATTCTTTCAGCTTTAGCTTCCAAGAAGCCTGTAGTCGTCACTTGCAGGATGCAATCTGCTCCCTGCTTAACTATCTCTTCTCTGGCGCTTCCCATCAGTATCTTCCACTGATGGCGTTGATAGGGGGCATGATTTGGCAACCCCCATCAAGCATCCCTTCTTTGTTGCCAGCTCACATGTCTGGTGTTCTTGATGAAGCCTGTTGGCAGGCGCTCAGCACTAATCTTCCAGCACCAGTACTGTAATGGGATTACTTGGGGTTATTCACCGATTGCCTCTTTTTATATTGTTGCTTTCCTCCCCACTCTGAGGTTTCGTGATTAGCTTCATTCTGACATCTCAATTTCCCTTCCCCTAGTCACTTTCTCGCAGGGCTCTGCATCTGCTCAAAGAATGTGGTTTCATGTAGATCTAGCCCTCACTAGCATCCAATCTCACTTT
>JAKSZP010004467.1:0-63954 GCA_022478985.1 Massospora cicadina
TTAGAGATGCGTGATCAGTGACTACTTTGAAGGGAGTTCCATATAGGAATGGTCCGTAGTGTTTTTAGTGAGCTGGACAGCCAAAAATCCTTTTCCGTGACGCTGTAGTTACGCTCAGCTTTTGAAAGCATTTTTCTAAAGTAAGACACGGGATGATCAACTTCAAGCTCATCCAATTGAGCTAAGATAGCTCCAACAGCGTATTCAGAGGCATCTATGAACAACATGAAACTTTTCTGTAGACAGGATGGCGGAGTATTGGTCATTTTTGTAACAGCGCCTTCAAGGTCTCAAAGGAGGCTTTTTGTTCAGCACCCCAATGAAAAGGGGCGTTCTTAGTTAAGAGCCGTATGAGGGGCTCACTCAGCTGTGCAAATTTTGGTAAAGATTGAAAGTAATACCTCATCATACCCAAGAATACCAGGATGTCACAAGGGGTTTTTGGCGCAGGCATCTTGGATATCGCTTATACTTTATCTTGAAGTGGTTGTATTCCATCCTGGGAGATAGCGTTTCTAAGGAAATCCAGCTTCCTCTGGAAAAATGTGCATTTAGAGGGCTTTAATTTGATATTAGAAGCCCGCAAGCGTTTAAACACTTTCTTAAATATGCAAGGTGTTCCTTGAAAGTCTTAAGAAAACTGTAATATCATCGAGGCGGATGATGATAAAGCTTAATTTTAGATACTGCATGATATGACACATTTCTCGCTGGTAAGAGGCGGGTGTATTACACAGCCCTTGTTGTAGTCAGGTAGGTTGGAAGAGACCCTCACTACAAATAGAAGCACACTCATCTGGTCTTGTGGAGAAAGGTCCATTTGCCAAAAACTGCTAGCCTGGTCCATGGTGGAGAAGTATTTAGACCCAGAGTGTTGGGCCAGAGCGTCATCAATACGTGGGATAGGGTAACTATTCTTTTTGGTGAGATTGTTTATTTTGCCGTAGTATATTACTACCCAATGACCTCCATTTTTCTTCTTTATTAGTAAAAGGCGCGGCCAAGGGCTTTGTGACGGCACCAGCAATCCAGCAGCTGTTTGAGCTCCTTCTGCATTTCTACCTCAGCAACTTTTTGATTTGTGATAGGGCTTGGAGCAAACAGGTTTAGCATCACCAACGTCAATTGTATGCATCCACCCCTTCATATGCCCATAGTCCTTGTCAGATTTGGAAAAAATGTCGCAGTAAGCCTTAAGTAAGGAATTGACTTTATCCAAAACATCAGAGGTTAGATCATCTGAGATTTGAACAGAAGGTAGGGTACATATGAAGAGGTCAGCAGGTAAGCCCATATCTGCCATAGACCAAATATAGTGGACTTTCTTGATGTCCTCAATGGGTATCAGCAGGCCTCTTCTGATCTCCTGATGCTTTTTTACTACCATATCCTTATTGGTGAGGTTTCCCAGCAAACGATTAATAAGCCGATGATAAGCGGGGTCTAACACGCCTGGCAATACTCTGGGCTGAAATTGACTAACTCCATCTATGCTAATGAGGTGCAGGAGGCAGTTGTGTGGGATTTTCATGGTAATTTTAGTGCCAAATACCTTTTGTTCTCCAGACTTAATAACCACCTCTTCAGAAGCATAGAAAGGGATACCATCCAGGGCATCCACTGAGAGAGGCAACAGTTTAGTATGCCGTCTTTCCGTGGTGTAATGCAAGGTCAAAGCGGAAGAGAGATACTAAACTGTGCAAGCATAATCCTTTTTATGGAGCTCATCATTAGACAAAATCAGAGGAACCTCATAGTTAATCAGGAGAGATAACACTGCTTCAAATTAATATCACCTTCAAATTCCAGCATAAATTGGGTTCCAATAAGAAAATTATAGGTATTATTAATCAAAGCCACTTTTGGAGCCAACAAGAGAAGCTTCCCAAACTGTATGAGCAGAGAAGAGTAGGCTCCAATGGCACAAGTGTTGTTTGGCTCAGTCGTTCTAAACACTTGAGTGTAGTCAAGTTCAGGGGCCAGATTAATTATTTTCATGAGCTTTTTAGACACAACGTTCACTGGGACCAAGTGTCAAGGATATCTTTAATACTCACTCTATTAACAACGACCTCCATTTTAGTTAAAACACCCTGGGAGGGGAAAAGCGAGGACCTCTTTTAGATGAAAAGTGGAGGTAAGGCATTTTGCAGTTTTAGGGGTTTTCTCCTAGATAGTCTGCAAGGTAAGGACACTCTGGTTAGACCGGAGAAACGCGGAAATTAAATGGTCCGCGTCACTAGAAGTGTCAATAATTTTGAGACCCCTTATCACATGCCAAAGATAAGTGTGACGAGGGATCTTAGCCCAATTTACTCTCTCCAGGTTCAAACAATCAGGTACCTCCACTTCACCTGGGGCTCCTAAAACGTAATGACCAACATCTTCATCAACCCCCTCAGACTCGTTGTCAGAGGGGTTACTAATTCAGGTTAGGGAGCCCATAGGAGGTGGGGTAGGTTCAGACCTTCCCTTATGGGAGGATAAGTCCTGGGGTTGTTCCTCCACCTTATTAACTTTTGGGTGAGGCGTTAGAACTGCCACGATTGAGTTTTGACCTTCAAAGCAGGGGTTGGTGCTGATTCAAAGAGATAGGCTTCAGACTAGAGTTATCTGAATAAGAGTTTGAGGGGGATAGCACTGGAGAGGTAGATATTTTATCTTCAATAGCTTTGGGTCGTTCAGTGGCTGGGTGCTTTTGTGAAACAGGTGGTTTAGTCTTTGTGACCTGGTCATCTAACCCATTGTTAATGGGAGTGATTGGGAACCGAGAAAGTGGTTTAGGCTGAAGAGCAGGTTTCAAAACCACTTGGGAAGGCCGCTCTGAAGAAGATAGACAAGATAAAAGGTCAACTGCTTTCACCGACTGAGTATTATGATTTGTGTCACAGCTAGTGACATAATTCCTGGAATTAACCGCCCTTCTAAAGCCAAATCCAACAGGCCCATGTGGCAGAGACCAGAACCCCTAAGGGTCACCAATGACCTATCTAAAATCATGTACAAAAAATTGTTTTTGGCCTTGCCAGCCAGGGCTGAGGAAAACAGCTTATTTGAGGCAAAAGCCTAGGCGGGAATCGAACTTAATACCCAGAAAATCACAAGATATGAGGTTACAAAATCTGGCAAAATTTTAAAAATTTTAGATTTTGTTGAAAAATGACGAATTTGTAGCTCATATCAGATTACAATAACCACTGGAATCTTCGTGAAGAAACCCCTATAAATTAAGTCCCAAGATGAGAAAGGCTTTGCTTTTCTCAGATATTCTGATCACAATAATAAAGCCTTGAAATTTTGGGCCAGTTTCCTGTAGATTTCTTTGTTTTCTTCAACAAAAGATATACCTCTCCAAAGATCTGTGATGGCTGGAGTTCGTTTTCCACTCTGGTTTGCACCCCCTGCTGTACGTGAGCCCTCCACTCACTCTGCCACCTATCCCGCCGGCTCCGCCTCCTCATAGTTCTCTGGACTTAGCCTTGGATTTTACGCCACCCTTCCCAGCTCCCAGGGCCTCTTGTCCCTGATGGTTGTGGCCAGTTTGGTGTTCGTTTTGCTCCAAAAATTTATATGGGAACACAATACTTACCGTTAAAGATGTCTCTTTGTTTTGTTGGGTCACTTGCCCTTGTTGTATCACCTTTAGCCGGTGTCTTTCCCTCCAGCGACCTCCTGCACTCCAGTTTCCCTGACATTATCTGAGAAAAGCTTGGATCTTTTTGTGAGTTTCTTCTACTGTTGGTTGGCTAGAGTTAGCCCAATCTTCTCAGAGTTATCACCTGAAAGCAGTCCATGGGCTGGTACTTTTGTATCCATTGTGTCTTGGTTGTTACCTTTATCAAAGGGTGTGCTGAGGGTGTTGTGCGGCTCCTCTCACTCAAGTCGCTTATAAAGTATGAAGTACCTGCCACTACTGGTCTCACTCTCCACTCTTCACGTGATTCCAAATTTAAAAAGAGATCTTCAACACGTTGTCCAGCCTTAGGGCCTGGCAGAAGTCTCAAGGCAAGGACTTAGCTGACGTCTTCCTCATCCAGCTGCTACTCTGTGAGATTTCAGAGGGAGCTCACCAATGGTTTTTTCTCCACAGGTGAGAATAATAGATCACTCCTGGAATCTCTCCCAGCGTTGGAAAGCTTTTTCAAGCCCTGCGAGTATCCCCCTGCTACCTTTGAGGACTATAACTTCTTTATACACTTGTCCCAAGGAGACCTCACTACAGCTCAATACTTTCACCTGTTTCAAGAGCGAGTATTAAGGTTGTAATCTCTTGAACAGTTGAAAATGGCCCTTCTCCGCAAGTCCCTAGTAATACTGGTGCTTCCCTTGGCATATGGGATAACCCAACCCCCTCCTTATCTGGGACATGCTCTATCCTTGCATCCCTGTTGTCTATCAGCCTCTGTGCCGCCAAGCCTTATTGTACCGCTGAACTCCAGATCCTAGAACTTGATGACTCCATCACTGTGGGGCACCAGCATGTTTCCAATCAAATGGTGACATATCCAGCTGAGACACTAGCCGTTATGGACACTTTCAACATGATTCTAGAAGGCCCTACTTCCGTACTCACCCAGTACCACTTGGAACCAGCAGTGAGCTCGCTGGAAGGTGAGACTGAAACCTCCTTCATAAGCGGCGGTCTTCTCAATACTGGTCCTGCACCGCCACTCTTCATGGAGTACCTTTCACTTTAGTCTCAAAAGTAGAAGGAGTTAGTAAGTCTAACCCATTTGATTTGCAGCATTTACTCCCTCCAGGGTATGGACCTGCCATTGCCGTTTTAAAACATAAGCCTTCTTTCTAACCTGTAATCCCAGAAGGCCCAGTTGAAAAACTTTTTCTTATCACTCCAGAGTCACCTCTTGTGGCGGACTCCATCCAGAAACGAGTAGAGATCCATGAGAGGATGATTAAAGAAGAGATAGCCATGGCTGACCCCACCAAAAGCTTGGATGTCCTGACTGGTGTAGTATCAAGTGATAAAGACCCTCCTCCCGTCATACATAGAGCATTAAGCTACCCCACACCATTTAAGTCCCGTGGACAACTTTATGGCAATGTGAAGTCATACGGTGGAGTTTTTTGGGGGATACTCCACATTATATGCCACCCTCTGGGCTTTGAGCCATCCTGTCATCCCTTGGCTCTGAGGACTAATAAACCCTCCACTGTTTACTTCTTGTTCATGGCTACTTTTTTTTCTGCAGGGAAGAGCTTTTAAGCACTCGCTTTGGTGGAAACTGGTGCAACTGAAAACTTCATCCGCCAAGAGTTGGCAGAGGCCCTGGAGCTACCCCTGGGACCTGGCCAGTTTGTGATGGGTGGTGCATCTCAAACCATTCCAAGTTACCGTATATTAACACCTGTCCCTTTCATCTCAAATGAAGGTTACTTTGTTGAGAGCTTCTCCTCGATAAAAAACCTCCTATAACCTGTTATTTTAGGGGTTGGCTGGTGGCGCTGATTTGAAATCACCACTAACCTCCTAGACTCTACCATGCATGCACATTTTCCTGGTGGAGTCACGGTTACCATCCCTTGCTTAGATGAGAGCGCCACGGTGCTCCTCAGAAGGTGGGGCCCCTCTTATAAGGTGGGCCTAGCCTCTATTCAACCTACGAACGCCCTGACCCCAACACTTACTCTACCAGAATGCATCCGTAGATATGCTGATCTATTTGATCCCACAAAGGACAGCCCACTCCCACAGCACACCAAGTTTGACTTTAAATTTAAGTTGACCGTGAATCTCGTCAAGATATCCTCTCCAATTTACACCTTGTCCCTGATGGAGGAGGCTGCTTTGGACGCTTGGGTAGACGACATGCTCTAAGGGTCAAATCTTTAAGAAATTCTCACCTGTGTGCTACTCCCTCCTGTTTGTAGAGAAGTCTGATGGCTCACTTCGTCCCTGCGTTGATTATGGCAATCTGAACAACGTAACAGTGCATGACCCCATCCGTTACCTCTGGAGCAACATATTGCCCGCTACGTAGAGAAGGCTAGGGTGTTCAGCAAGCTTGACTGTCTCAACGCGTTCAACAACATCCGCATTAAAGAAGTCCAGGAGTGGTTAAATGCTTTTTTCACTCGAGAAAGGTTTCTACCAGTCCAGGGTTATGCCGTTTGGTTTGAAGAACGCTCCTGCATGCTTTAAGAGGCTCATTGATGCTGTCTTGGGAGACCTTATGGGTACTTACGCGATTGCATAGATGAAAGACATACTGGTCTTTTCCCCAGATGCAGAATCTCATGCCCGCCACCTTGTGTCTGTCATGGAGAGACTTTCACAGGCAAACCTTACAACTTAGGCTAGCAAGTGTGAGTTCTTCCAACCTAAGGTCAAGTTCTTAGGAAACATTATCTCCTCCCATGGTAGCATGATTGCCCCAGATAAGAAAGAAGCTATCCGCGATTGGGTTACACCCTCATCTCTCACGGAGTTACACAGCTTCCTTGGGACATGTAACTTCCTCAAGAAATTCGCTCCCCAGCTCTCAGAAGTTGCCGCCCCTCTCTACACCGCTTCAGGGAAAAAGATTTTTAGTTGGACCAATGAATGCAACGCTGCATTCCACGCCGTCAAGTCTATTCTATTTTCCAGCCCGGTTTTGACATGCAGACCCCAGCCGTCCCTTTATCGTCGCCACTGATGCTTCCAACTTTTCAGTGGGAGCTGCTCTGCTACAAGAGGGGGAGGATGGAGTGGAAAGGCCTGTTGCTTACTTTTCTAAGAAAATGACCCTGGCGCAGCTCAACTATGCAATATATGATAAGGAACTCCTTGCAGTTGTTGAGACAGTACAACACTGGCGTCACCATTTGCATCGGTCTAAGTGGCCATTTACTGTCCGCACTGACCACAAGGCATTGATGTACTAGCGCGCCCCTAGAAGCTATTCCCTCGCCAGTCCCTGTGTAGAAATCCTGCCAGTAAATGATTTCAAATATGACTTCATTAAGGGCACACAGAACATATTACCTGATGCTCTATCCCGGAACCCTGCCATAGCACCTGACCCAGCACTAGTTGATGCCCACAATACCCAGGTGTTAATTAAGCCGAAACAGGTTAAGAGAGCCCACTGTCCAACCTTCCACTCTGCTTATGATGGAACCTTTGGAAGGTGACGCTGACACTCCTTCTTATGTTAGGCTGTCTCACCCTTTGTCAGCTGACTATGATAAGATTAAGCAGGCCTGCCATAGAAATGGAGAATCTCTGGACAAAGGCTACCAGTTGATGGATGGTGTCATCCTCTCTATCAGGGCAAGTGGTGGGTACCTCCTGGATCCCTGCGTGAGGAAGTGATCCCTGAAGCTCATGACCCTTGAACTGCTAGCCACCCTGGCAAGGACAAGGCGCTTTAGTTAGTCCGCCGCTCCTACTGTTGGAAAGGTATTGCCACTGATGTTCCAAAATCCACATTGTCCTGCTTGACGTGCAACCTGTCAAAGCCAAGCCGCCTGAAGAGTGCTGGATTGCTTGTTCCCCTCCAAGCTGCTGAGGGCCCTTGGAAATCTGTGTCTTGTCGATTTTATTGTGGAACTTCCCTTGTCCCAGGGTTATGATGCAGTAATGTTGTGGTAGACCATTTCACAAAGATGGCCCATTTCATCCCCTGCAACACCACCATTACTTCATTTGAGACAGCCCGCCTCTTTGTAGATCACATCTTTTGCTTACATGGTCTCTCCAAGGAGATTATCAGTGATCGAGGCCCACAATTCACCTCTCAGTTCTTGGAAGCCCTGCTTTCCATCCTCAGCATCCGTCCCTGTCGCTCCACAGACTTCCCCCCAAGTCAGATGGACAGACGGAGAAGGTGAACCAAGGTTTGGAGCAATTCTTGCTTAATTATTCCAATGCCAAACAGAAAAAATGGTCCTCTCACCTCCCACTGGCGCAATTCGCTTATAATAACCTTACCCATGCCTCTACAGGCACTTCCCCCTTCTTTGCAAACTATGGTTACAACCCCAGTTTCAACCTAAGTCCACGGATTGAGTACACCATCGTTGCTGCCAATGAGCGCGCTAAAGAGCTCAGGGGCATATATCAGGTAGTGAAGGAACATCTCGTTGATGCTGTGAGGATCTACAAAGCATATGCTGACTGAAAGCGCCGTTAAGGACCTGAGTATAAGCCTGGTGACTTAATCATGGTTAAAATAAGAATCTTCACCTGAAGCAACCCCGCTGCAAGTTAGGTCCCAAGCGTGTTGGACCCTTCAAGAACCTCAAGAAAGTTGCCCATCAGCTTACCAGGTTGACTTACCCCCTCAATCAAAGTGTTCAGCACCTTACATGAATGCCTCCTGACCCCTTCAATGGTCCCATACCACCTCACTCAGATCCCATGATAGTGGATGGTGAACCCCAATATGAGATTATTGCCATTCTTGCTTCTCGCCTATCTCGGCGCAGCCTGCAATACTTGATGTCCTGGAAAGGATAAGATGAGACAGAGAACAGCTGGGTATCTTATTGGGACATGACTAATGCTCAGGACCTAATTTATGACTTCCACTCTAAATTCCCAGATGCCGCAGGACCTGCCACCCAAGCCTCTTTAACTGCCATGAAGCTACCCACTCCCCACAAAAATTTTGCCTTGGCCAATGTCCCCTCAGGAGGTGTAGAGCCCCGTCCAAGAGCGGAGGGTGATGTCACAGCTAGTGACATAATTCCTGAAATTAACCGCCCTTTTAAAGCCAAGTCTAAAAAGCCCTTGGGCAGAGACCAGAACCCCTAAGGGTCACCAATGACCTATCTAAAATCATTGACAAAAATGGGCTTTGACTTTGCCAGCCAGGGCTGAGGAAAACACCTTGTTTGAGGCAAAAGCCTAGGCAGGAATCGAACTTAAGACCCAGAAAATCACAAGATATGATGTTACAAAATCTGGCCAAATTTTAAAAATTTTGATTTTGTTGAAAAATGACGAATTTGTAGCTCATATCAGATTACAATAACCACTGGAATCTTCGTGAAGAAACCCCCTATAAATTAAGTCCCAAGATGAGAAAGGCTTTGCTTTTCTCAGATATTCTGATCACAATAATAAAGCCTTGAAATTTTGGGACAGTTTTCTGTATATTTCTTTGTTTTCTTCAACAAAAGATATACCTCTCCAAAGATCTGTGATGGCTGGAGTTCGTTTTCCACTCTGGTTTGCACCCCCTGCTGTACGTGAGCCCTCCACTCACTCTGCCACCTATCCCGCCGGCTCCGCCTCCTCATAGTTCTCTGGACTTAGCCTTGGATTTTACGCCACCCTTCCCAGCTCCCAGGGCCTCTTGTCCCTGATGGTTGTGGCCAGTTTGGTGTTCGTTTTGCTCCAAAAATTTATATGGGAACACAATACTTACCGTTAAAGATGTCTCTTTGTTTTGTTGGGTCACTTGGCCTTGTTGTATCACCTTTGGCCTGTGTCTTTCCCTCCAGTGACCTCCTGCGCTCCATCTTCCCTGACAATTTGAAGATTAAGAGATGCACTGCCCTGTCACAGACAGTACCATTTTCTTATCTTTATAGGAAGTAGTAACCGTTTGTGCTGGCAACATTGTAAGAGCAGGTTTCCATAGGGTAACAGCAGTAGTAGAAACTTACTTAGTTGGCTTAACTGCGTGACTCAAGTATTCTTGGGTAGAGTCAATCTCATAGATATCAGCAACTTCTAATAAGGCCTCCTTGATATGTCAAACAGTTGTAAAAGCGTAATTTACAGAAGAGAGATGCATCACCAAGGAAGGATGAAATGCTAAACCAGCAAAGATAGCTGCAAATGTCTCATCGACAGGGAGCATTTTGGCAAGCAACAGAGGTTGGGCTTTTATATAGAACCGATCAACTAAAGAAGTAATAGATACTACTCTTGCAAACTAAGGCACATAAAGGCTATTTTCTGCCGTTTTTAAACTCTGTTTAGAGCCAGACTCATCAAGAAGCGCTTGCTTAACCTTCGCCCAAGTGCTGAGGTTGACCATGGTTGGGACCATTATTTCTTGAGCTAAAGGGTCTAAGGGGGAAGAGTATACTGGATTTTTTGAAGGTTACTTGATTATTCCATTGCAAGTTCATAAACATAGAGGAAGGAGGCAATAGTGCCCTCACCAGTTGTGAACTTGTCTCGAAGAGGGGTTTTTGTATAACTGGGCGTTGAGATGAGTGCTGCTCGAGCCATTTAAGGAAAGACAAAGCACTGGCTAGCTGTTGTTCCATAAGAGCTAGCCTAGGGTTAATACTAGCGGAAAAGCTAGAAGTGTTAACACCCCTAACAGCTTCCATTATTATAGCTTTTTTGTGGTGTACAAGAGCCCCTGTAGTGAGCACCACTTGTTGGATCTGAGGGTTGGGAAAACGCTTACTGGTGCTGGTAGCCTCGAATCCACCAATATAGGTGAGGAGCGTGTCTCACCAGTTATATGAAAAATAAAATAAAATATGTAAATAATGAGGGTTTTGGCTTAATAGATTTTATTATGGGCCGCTCAGGGGTAAAAGAGAGAATCCTATATAATAAATAGATTATTTAAGGTGTCAAGGCTTGATGTTCAGATATCTTGGGAGTATCCAAATAAGGTAATATGTTATTTTAGCCTATTGAGGCTTGACAAACTCGCATCTATCTAACGGAACAATGGATGGAGAAGCATAATTGACTAAAAAGTACCCGTAAGGTAATGACTTGATGTATTTCAGCCAATCCCCATCTGAGAAAATTACTTCATTTTAGGGGACCCACAACACGCCTATAAAAGAGGGTGGCCCCCATGTAGTTTCTTGAGTGGACCTGAGCATGATTAGGGAAGCATCTTCTGATGGATGCCCCATAGTCCACTGTGTAGTCAGAGTAATCTAACTTTTAGTTATTAGATTTATTTGCCTGATGAGAAGTTAAAATCATGTTAACCCGATTTGTGGGGTTCCACTAAGAATCAGCCAGGGTCTTTTGGACGATTTCTTTCTTATTATTTAGGTTAAACTCATTTTTGGGGACTAGTATATGTCTGACATTTCCCCTCTCAGAAGAATTGGACCCACAACATTACTATCTTATTGCTGGGAGGGCAAATGTCTGACAGCATCGTTCAACATAAGATAATTACCTGTGACCAAAGTCTGAGACTCAAGATAAAATTGATAAGCAAGCTCATTAATGTTTCCCCCAATAAAGGCTTATTATCATAAATGTTTTTTCTGGTTGGATAATGTTAAGTTGCTCCTAAACTCTCAAAGCAAAGCAGTTTTTAGCATCATTCCAGGTATGGCAGTTCGTCAAATGAGGTACCATGATGTCCTTTGCTACTCATTTAAGGCAAATTGTCAAGCGTTTGAGCCGTTGGTTATTGGTCGCCTCATCCATTACACTTTCATAAACCTAAAGAATAAAAGAAGACGCTCCCTTCTCCTTGGATAAACTTCTCTTTAAATGAGAGTTAAAACGTGTTATTTGGAGGATTTGGAGGCTGAATGACATGAACTTACACTGAGACCGCTCCTTCACATAGGGAAGAAACAGTAACTCAGGAATATTTATGCGGATGGAGAGCATCACTTGACTTCATTGGTCATTAACATCTTCAAAATCTAAAACTACTTGCTCATTGGCATCCCAAAGAGCCAACTTTAAGCAAAGATCTGGGTTAGCTGCTGAATTTTATAGTTAAACTGGCGTCAATAACTTGAAGTTAGAGTTGATTTTTCTCAGTGGTTAGCATTCGTTTTTCTAAACCTCATATTATGGCGAGCAAAGTAGCCAAGGTTTCAAGAAGTTCATGAAAAGCTCCTAGAGAAACAAAAATGATGAGAGGCACTCCATCATGAGTGAGTTGTGCTTTTTGAGCTAGGCGTCCAAGTTAGACATCGAGATTTTGAATTTGCTGAATTACAACTGAAGTCAGTCATCAGGGATTTAAAAGATCAGCGCCAGGTCAAGGAGGCCAGGGGTCCCAGTGGCCCAGAGGGTCCAGGGGACCTACACCACATGGGCATACCATTGCGACCGGGGACTCTAGGTTTGTCAAGCATTTCAGTAAGCCCAGCATTGCTTAGCATCTCAGTTGGTCCAGAGGAATGAATATCGTCATGAGCATCTCAAAAATCATAAAATGAACTATTTAAATTTTAAATTTATTGCGGGGAAGGCCGACCATGGGACGGACACTTCTGAATATGACTCAGACGAGACAAAACTCAGAAACAGGGAAGGCACCCCAGAGAAGCGATGCTATCTCTTGTTGCCAGCGGGAACGCCACTTATGGGAAGGGGAGGGAACGTGTGTAGGGACGTAGCCACTATTGAGCACGTGTGGAGGAAGGGGTCTTATTTGATGAACCAGACTGGGAACCAGGAGGAGGCCAGCTGTCAGCGACGCGATGGGAGATATCCAAACATCCATGCTTGAAAGCGATCCACCAAATGAGACCGGAATCTGTGGACAGCTTCAGGGAGGGTGGGAATGGATCCAGCGATGGCATCCAAGACAATCGTGTGGATAGTCCACATGGCGATTGCAACCACCAGAGCACGGAGGGAGGGTGGGAGGGGGAGGCCATTGATGAAGCAAACATATCTCTTGACAGACTGAAGGGATGTGTTTGATCCTGGCCTAGCAGACGTTGGACTTCGCGCCATATTACTTTAGAGGTGGGGCACTTCTCCAGGCGGTGAAACAGCGTTCCATACTGGCCACACACGACACAGGATGAGTGTAAAGCATTAGAGCGCTCAGCTGTACGATACACCCGCCTCAGGCAGCGCCACACATGGGAGCAGACTTGAGGCTGCAACAGAGGATGGTGTGCGTATTTCCAGATAGTATTTTGGGTCTCAGTGGAATAAGGGATGTCCATCATGTCCAGGTAGTCCACTCTGGATAGGACTTGGGGTCGAATGGGGATTACGCCATCATGGATGGGTAGCCCCTGTACCTCTTGTGTGAACTGAGGAGAGGGGCGGCCTCTTTGGGTTGTATGTCCATTAATACGAATTCTCCACTCTGCGCTTCGCATGGAGAGTAAGATTCGTTTGTAGTGGGTTTTGGTCCCGTGAGGACCTGTGGCCGATGTGTGTGATGCGAGGTATTTCATCAGGGAGTGGGGGTTTGATGGATTGTTGAGGCCCAAGGCTCGGGAGAAGTTGGAGCGGGCCGCGCGGGACCAGTGTTGGGATGGGAGTGTAGGAGCAGTGATGGCCGCAATCCAGGTGCCCAGGATCTTGGCGGCATGGGCTTTGAAGTCAAGTAGGCCCATGCCACCATGATGATGAGGGCCAAACATGACCTCTAGTCATACTGGTGGAAGGCCTGACCTAAGCCAACCTTGTAGCAAAGCATACAGGGATTTGAAGAAGCTTGGGGAGAAGGGGATGGCGTGGGCTCCGAACCAGACTTTGGATAGGAGCATAGAGTTGGCAAGAACAACCCTGCCAGTGAGGGTAGTAGGGTGGGCTATGAGAGAGGTGATTCGCTTCGTCACGTTGTCCAGTATATGGCCCTCCATTACTGCTGACGCGTATCCTCCTGCCTCCAACCACACGCCCAGATGGCGTACCGGTCCTATGGTAGGTCGTGGCACAAAGGGGAGCACCAGTGAAGCGGTGTGTTTTGAGTTAGTAAGGCGTGGACGTGGGCGAGCAGATGGGCCGGGTTGGAAACTACTTGCTGGGGCCCAGCAGTTCTGAAACCGACCAAGGAGGATGATTTCAGTTTTGGAGGCGTTCAGTGATGCGTTGCTTACCCGGGAATATTCCTGGATAAGGACTTCAAGCGCGCATGCATCTTTGTTATTAGACACCCCCACCACGCAATCATCTGCAAATGCCATCATCTTGACTGGGGTTTGGCCTGGCACATGGACCCCAGTGAGTTGGGCATTCACATTTCGCAGTAGTGGGTCAAGGCTGAAGTTGTATAAGAGTGGGCTCAGGGGGTCCCCTTGTTGCAAGCCCCTTTGAGGGCGGACCACTTCTGTTAAAAAGCCAGGGCTGCGCACTGCCATTGTTGCAAATTCCGTGAGCAGCATCACCCAGTTAATGAAGCGGGGAGGTAGGCGGAATTGTTGGAGGCAGGCCCTGAGGTATTCCCAGTTTACTCTATCATAGGCCTTCTGTTGGTCCAAGAATACAAGTGCCCCAGAGGCTGTGGACTGACACACATTAGCCACAGAGTGCACGTTATCCCAAATCGACCTTCTGGGGATGAAACTGAATTGTTCTGGGGAGATGGTGGCAGATGCTACAGTCCCTAAACGGTTAGCCATGATTTTTGTTAAAATTTTGGTGTCTGTGTTTGTCAGAGAAATGGGGCGCCAGTTGGCTAAGTCTAGCCTATCCCCTTTCTTGAAGAGTGTGACCATAAAGGCCTCATGTCCTCCTGGTAGGAGGCGCGTTTCCAACAGGCTTTGGTTGAGTGAGGCTAGCAGCAATGGGGATATATATTTAAAATATTTTTTGTAGAACTCATATGAAATGCCATCTGGGCCTGGGCATTTTTGGTGTGGCGCACCGCGAATGGTAATCCATAATTCATTCAGAGTAATTAAATTCATTATTTCTGGATATTGGAAAATGGTGCGGATATGAGCTCTGTCAAGAAATTCTGCTATTTCAGTCAGCTGAATTGGTTCAGCTCAGTATAACTCGGAGTAATATCTTTGCATTTCGATTGCCACTTCAGCCGGTGTGTCCACAATAGAATTATCCGATCTTCACATCTGTGTGCAGGCCACGCTCTGGCGTGGTGCAAAATTTTTTTGAAGAAGTATGAGTTCACTTGTCGCCTTTAGTGATGCGTGTGGCCCTGTATTGGACACAAACCTGATGTTTGTGTTGCCTTTCAAGTGCATTGAGGTGGGCGGCTGCCTCCGCCCACTTCTGGCCCCATGCAGGGCTATATTCTGAGGCTGGAATGTTGGACTCCAAGTGGGCCAATTCCGCCAGCGCGCGCGATATAACCGCCAATGTGGCTCGTGAGCATCTGGATGAGAGATGGCAATAGTGGCGGATGGTGTCTTCTTTGAAAGTTGCCCATGTGGAAATGGGGTCCGCGCAAAACGGTGCAACAAATGATTTTGCCAAAGTTGCCTCTTCCACCCATGTGGAAAATCCTGGCGACGCGAGCTCTGGGGGGCAGATTTTGCACCAATGTGGGGCCTTTGCAACTCTGACGGGTAAGTGGTATGTTATCGAGACCAGTTGGTGGTCAGAGAATTCCATTTTCGTTGTTTTGAAGTGGGAGATGTGGGGTTGGAATTTCGCCGGTGCTAGAATAAGGTCAATGCGGGTCATGGACCTTAATTGGCCATTGTGGACGTGGGGACGCGTCATGTTTTTGAGCAGTGGGGCATGTTGCAGCAGTGCATCCATTAACCCCAGGGTGGCTTTTAGAACGCGTAGTTCGACGTGACCCTGTGGGATGTGGGGTGAGGGCGGCCACCGGTCCGTTGGTGAGGTTAGCCAACAGTTCATGTCACCAATTAGGAAAGAATTGGGGGGTAGCGGGAGGGATTTGACCGACAAGAAAGATTCCTGACGCTCTTGTGCACCGTTTGGGGCGTAAATGTTGATGATTGTATGTGCAACATTGGCCCATGAGAAGGTGACCATGAGCACTCAGCCATTTAGGAATGTTTCTGAAGATGTAAATTTGAAAAAATTGTTTTTCCAAATTAGCACCCCACAGTGCTTCAACCAAAAGGATAGGGATGGTAGGAGCATTGTTTTCCAAGCTTCCTCGGAACCTCGTGGACAGTGGGTTTCCTGGATGGCCAGGATATCCACAGGTAAATTGTTTTGTAAAAAACTCAGTTTCCTAGCCTGGGACGGGGAGGCCTTGAGTCTGGCAATATTCAGCGTCCCTAGAGTGAAGGTTTCCCCCATCGCACCTTAGGTGTGAGGGGTGGGCCCCCAGGCCCACCAGCCTCTTCCAGGTCCCCACGGGCTTTCACAGCAGCGCGGGTATTAGCAGCAACGCTATCAGGGTTTTTGTTAATTTTTGCAGAAAGAGTCGCGTTGGCTTTGGCCTTCACTTTTTGTTTTCCTGACGTTGGACGAATTTTTTGCGGTGCGGATAAGTTTGGTGCACCGTCGAGTGGGGCAAACAATTTTTTTTTTTTGGTTGGGATAGGTCCCAAGTCAGTTTCAACTGGGGCTTGGGTGCAGCGATTGGGTGAGATCGAATCTCCCATCAGATCCTCGGATTGAGTGGCCCATTTGGCATGGGCCTCCCAATCTGATTGGTTGATGGATTCCTGAGTTGCTTCCGCTGCGAAGGTCTCCATGTCCTCCTGGCGTTGTGAGTGTGGGACGGTGGTGGTGACCTTGGCCGCTTCCTTGGCCGCGGTCCTATGGGCCTGCTTGGCCTTCTTTCGCTCCTACAGGGAGATGGGCTTTACCAATAGGTAGCAGCCTTGTGCTCCCCACAGGAAAGCCTCCTTGGTGCTTGCAGTTGGTTCATAGTGTGCCTCTCCGCTGGCCATGGCCGCCGAGGGGTGCTCTTGGAATGTGACGCCCTCTTTGATGGGGCATGCGTGCGCCTTATAGCCGAACGCATCACAGTGGGTGCAAATGGGGGCTGCGCTGTCCACAGTTACCCGGAATGGGTGGGTGGTGTGCCCTGTGATGTCAATAAAGGTGGAGTGCGGGAACTGGGTTAGGTCCTTCATGATCTCCTCGGTTGGGGTCAGAACTGTGATGGCTTTGCCAGTGCACAGGTGTGGCATCAGCGTGAAACGTTGCATTTTGAAAGATTGTATTTTGCTGTATATGGTGAGACCATCCTTCAGGTGTTGCTCCAAAATGTCACGTTTTACCGTAGTAGGCAAAAAGTCAAACGTGAGGAAAATTTGGTTTGATTTTGTCCATCTGGTGCATTTAGTTTTGACGACCCATTGCCCTTCAGGGAGGTTGACCACTATGCGCACCGCTGCAGCCTCGTCTGCTGCTATTTTGCTTTTGAAACCTAGGTCCAGCCAACCGTGTGACATGGAGTGAGGTGCAACGTACACAGCGGTCAGGAAAGTTTTGTGTACATCTTCACAAAATTTTTCCAATAGGGCCATTTTTTTGGATGTCCAGATACACATGGACTCCAAATTCCACTGACAAAAGTGGCTGGGAATGTGGAATGTTGATGTACTGGTTGCATCGTGCTTGCCACGCGAGTATCTCTGGGGAAATTGTGACTGCCAGATTTTTTAGATTTTTTTCTATTCCGCCGGATTTTCTGGGGCGTTTTCAAACGTTAGAGGCCACGGGCCTTCCGCCTGCTCCTCTTGCCTTGCTTGCCCAACTGCTCCCAGACATGGGCGCAGACTAATCCCCTCTATGAGATTATCAAACTAGATTTAGTCTTGAATTTAATGGGTTGCAAAAGTGTTTGCAACGAGAAAGAAAAGTTCTCATAAAATGAACTATTTGATTAAGGGGAGGTATATATACATAGAGGTCATAAAGAGATCAATTTGTGATTTTACTCCTGTAGTACAAGCCCAAATATGATAATGAACAATGACTTCTAATTGACTGAAATGATTGGAGTGCTCCATTCATTAAAAATCCCATAATTCCTCTTCAAGAGGTGTTAACATCACCTGCATCTCATTTATAAGAGCCAATTTTAAATTTTAAATTTATTGCGGGGAAGGCCGACCATGGGATGGACACTTCCAAATTTGACCTGAAAGAGACAAAACTTAGAAACAGGGAAGGCACCCCAGAGAAGCGATGCTATCTCTTGTTGCCAGTGGGAATGCCACTTATAGGGAGGGGAGGAAACGTGTGAAGGGGCCGTAGCCACAATTGAACACGTGTGGAGGAAGGGGTCTTATTTGATGAACCAAACTGGGAATCAGGAGGAGACCAGCTGTCAGCAGCGCGGTGGGAGGTATCAATCATCCACGCTTGAAAGTGGTCCACCAAATGAGACCAGAATCTGTGGACAGCTTCAGGGAGGGTGGGGGTGGAGCCTGCAATGGCATCCAAGACAATCGTGTGGATAGCTCATATGGCGATTGCAACCACCAGAGCACGGAGGGAGGGTGGAAGGGGGAGGCCATTTATAAAGCAAACATATCTCTTGACAAGCTGAAGGGGTGTGTTTGAATTTGGCCCAGCAGACGTTGAACTTCGCGCCATATTACTTTAGGGTAGGACACTTCTCCAGGCGGTGGAACAGCGTTCCATACTGGCCACACACGACGCAGGATGAGTGTAAAGCGTCAGAGCGCTCAGCCGTATGGTAAACCCGCCTCAGGCAGCACCACACACGGGAGCGGATTTGAGGCTGCAACAGAGGATGGTGTGCGTATTTCTAGATAGCCTTTTGGGTCTCAATGGAGTAAGGGATGTTTATCATGTCCAGGTAGTCCACCCTGGATAGGACATGGTTTCATGTGGGGATCACGCCATCTTGGATGGGTAGCCCCTGTACCTCTGGTGTGAACTGAGGAGAGGGGCGGCCTCTCTGGGCTGTATGTCTGCTAATACAAATTCTCCACTCAGCGCTCTGCATGGAGAGGAGAATTCGTTTGTAGTGGGTTTTATTACCGTGAGGGCCTGAGGCCGATGGGTGTGAAGTCAGGTATTTTATCAGGGAGTGGGGGTTCGATGGATTGTTGAGGCCCAAGGCATGGGAAAGTTGGAGCAGGCCGCGCGTGACCAGTGTTGGGAGGGGAGCATAGGGGCGGTGACGGCTGCAATCCAGGTACCCAAGATCTTAGCAGCATGGGCTCTGAAGTCAAGCAGGCCCATGCCACCATAATGATAAGGGCCAAACATGACCTCTAGCCGTACTGGTGGAGGGTGGCCTGACCAAAGCCAACCTTGTAGCAAAGCATACAGGGATTTGAAGAAGCTTGGGGAGAAGGGGATGGCGTGGGTTCCAAACCAGACTTTGGAGAGGAGCATAGAGTTAGCTAAAACAACCCTGCCAATAAGGGAAGTAGGGTGGGCTCTTAGGGACGCGATGCGCTTCGTCACGTTGTCTAGAGTATGACACTCCATTACTGCTGATGCGTACCCGCCTGCCTCCACCCACACGCCCAGATGGCGGGCTGGATCTATGGTAGGGCGTGGCATGAAGGGGAGCACCAGTGGGGCGGTGTGGGGTGAGATGGGAGGGCGAGCACGTGTGCGAGCAGATGGGCCAGGCTTAGCACTGGTTGCAAGGGCCCAGCAATTTCGAGACCGACCAAGGAGGATGATTTTAGTTTTAGAAGCGTTCAGTGCAGCGTTACTTACCCAGGAATATTCCTGGATGAGAGCTTCCAGTGCGCGTGCATCTTTATTATTGGACACCACAACCACACAGTCGTCTGCAAACGCCATCATCTTGACTGGGGCTTGTCCTGGAGCATGAAAACCAGTGGGTTGGGCATTCATATTTTGAAGTAGTGGGTCAAGGCTGAAGTTGTATAAGTGTGGGCTAAGGCGGTCCCCTTGTCGCAAGCCCCTTTGAGGGCGGACCACTTCTGTTAAGAAGCCAGGGCCACGTACTGCCATTGTTGCAGATTCCGTGAGCAGCATCACCCATTTGATGAAGCAAGGGGGTAAGCGGAATTGATGGAGGCAGGCCCTGAGGTATTCCCAGTTTACTCTATCATAGGCCTTCTGTTGGTCCAAGAATACAAGTGCCCCAGAGGCTGTGGACTAACATGCGTTAGCCACAGAGTGCACGTTGTCCCAAATCAATCTTCTGGGTATGAAACCGAATTGTTCTGGGGAGATGGTGGCAGATGCTACAATCCCTAAACGGTTAGTCATGATTTTTGTTAGATTTTTTGTATCTGTGTTGGTTAAAGAAATGGGGCGCCAGTTGGCGAAGTCTAGCTTGTCCCCTTTCTTGAAGAGTGTGATGGTGAAGGCCTCTTGTCCTCCTGGTAGGAGGCACGTTTCCAGAAGGTTTGGTTAAGTGAGGCAAGCAGCAGTGGGGATATATATTTGAAGTACTTTTTATAGAATTCATATGGAATGCCATCTGGGCCTGGGAATTTCTGGTTTGGTGCACCGTGAATGGCTGACCATAATTCGTTCGGAGTAATTAAATTCATTATTTCCAGGTATCAAGAAATGGTGCAGATGTGGGCTCAATTTAGAAATTCCGCCACTTCAGCCAGCTGAATTAGATCAGATCAGTATAGCTTGGAGTAATACTTCTGTGTTTTGATTGCCACTTTGTCTGGAATATCCGCGATGGAATCATCTGATCTTCACACCTGTGTGCAGGCCATGCTCTGGCTGGTGCAAATTTTTTTTAAAAAAAATATGTGGTGCACTTGTCGCCCTTTGTAATATGTTTGGCCCTGTACTGAACACAAACCCAATGTTTGTGTTGCCTTTTGAGCGCGTTGAGGTGGGCGGCTGTCTCCGCCCACTTCCAGCCCCATGCAAGGCTGTATCCTGTAGCTGGGATGTTGGACTCCAGGTGTGCCAACCTGCCAGAGCACGCGAAATGACATCCAATGTGGCTCGTGAGTGTCTTTAGGTGAGGTGGTGAGAGTAGCGGATGGTATCCTCTTTGAAGATTGCCCATGTGGAGATGGGGTCCGCGCAAAATGGTGCAACAAACTCTTTTGCCAAAGTTGCTGATTCCACCCAAGTGGAAAATCCTGGCAATGTGAGTTCGGGGGGGGGGGGGCGGAGTTTGCACCAATGTGGGGCCTTAGCCACTGTGACAGGTAGGTGGTAGGTTATCAAGACCAGTCAGTGGTTGGAGAATTTTCATTTTTGTTGTTTTGAAGTGGGAAATGTTGGGTTGGAATTTCGCCTATGTAAGGATAAGGTCAATGCGGGACATGGACCTTAATTGGCTGTTGTGGACGTGGGGGTGCGTCATGTTTTCGAGCAGTGGGGCTCACTGCAGCAGCGCATCCATTAACTCAAGGGTGGCCTTTAGAACGCGATGTTCTACGTGACCCTGGGGCGTGGGAGGAGGAAGGCCAACGGTCCGTTGGTGTGTTTAGCCAACAGTTCATGTCACCAACTATGAAAGGGTCTAGGGGTAGCGGGAGGCTATTTGACCATTGAGAAAAATTCCTGATGCTCTTATGCACCGTTTGGGGCTTAGATGTTGATGATAGCGTGCACCATGTCAGCCCACGAGAAAGTTGACAACGAGGACTTGGCCATTGAGGAAGGTTTCCAATGATAAAAATTTGAAGAAATTGTTTCTCTGAACTAGCACCCCACAGTGCTCTGACCAAAAGGATAGGGATGGGAGGAGCATGGGTTTCAAGACTCTTCGGAACCTCGTGGACAGTGGGACTCCTGGATGGCCAGGATATCCACGGGTAAACTTTGCTGTATAAAACTCAGTTTTCTAGCCTTGGATGGCGAGGCCTTGAGTCCGGCGATATTCAATGTCCCTAAATGAAGATTTCCCCCATCGCACCTTAGGTGTGAGGGGGTGGGCACCTGGGCCCACTAGCCTCCTCTAGATCCCCATGGGCCTTCATGCAGCACAGGTGTTTGCAGCAATGCTATCAGTAGTTTTGTTGATTTTAGCAGAAAGGTTTGCGTTGGCTTTTGCCTTCACTTTTTGTTTCTCCGATGTCAGACAAATTTTTTGTGGTGCAGATGAGTTCAGTGCACCATTGAGTGGGTCAAAGAAAATTTTTTCATGTAGGATGGGTCCCAATTAAGCTTCAACCAGAGCTTGCTTGCAAAGATTGGGTGAGATTGAGTCCCCCATCGGATCCTCAGATTGGGTGTCCCAATTGGCATGGGATTCTCAATCTGATTGGTTGATGGATTCCCAAGTTGCTTCTGCTGCAAAGGTTTTGATGTCCTCCTGGCGTTGGGAGTGTGGGATAGCAGTGGCGACTTTGGCCACTTCCTTGGCCACAGCCCTGCAGGCCTGCTTGGCCTTCTTCTACTCTTGTGGGGAAATAGGCTTCACCAGTAGGTAGCAGCCTTGTGCTCCCCACGAGAAAGCCTCTTTGGTGCTTGCGGTTGGTTTGTAGTGCGCCTCTCCACTGGCCATGGCCGCCGAGGGGTGCTCTAAGAATGTGACGCCCTCCTTGGTGGGGCATGCATGTGCCTTATGGCTGAACGCATCACAGTAGGTGAAGATGGGGGGCGCGCTGTCCACGGTTCCCAGAAAGGGTGGGTGGTATGCCCTTCAATATTAATAAAAGTGAAGTGCGGGATCTGGGTTAGGTCCTTTGCGATCTCCTTAGTTGGGGTCAGAACTGTGATGGCTTTGCTGGTGCACAGGTGTGGCATCAGCGTAAAGCATTGCTTCTCAAAAGATTGTATTTCGCCATAGATGGTGAGACCATCTTTCAGGTGTTGCTCCAAAATGTCACATTTTACCATAGTAGGCAAAAAGTCAAACGTGAGGAAAATTTGGTTGGATTTTGTCCATTTGGTGCGTTTGGTTTTGACAAATCATTGCCCTTCAGGGAGGTTGATCACTACGCACACCGCAGCAACCTACTATGCTGCCTCCTTGTTTTTGAAACCTAGGTCCAGCCAAATGCATGACATGGAGTGAGGTGCAATGTACACCGCGGTCAGGAAAATAGCGTGCACATCCCCACAAAATTTATCCCATAGAGCTGTTTATTGGATGTCCAGAAACACGCGGACTCCATATTCCACTGACGAAAGTGGCTGGGAGTGCGGCGTGTTGATGTACTGGTTGCATCGTGCTTGCCAAGTGAGGATTTCCAAGGAAATAGTGACCGCCAGTTTTTTAAACTTTTTTTTATTCCGCCCATTTCTCTGGGGCGTTTTTGAACGATTGAAGCCGCGGGCCTACCACCTGCTCCTCTTACCTTACTTGCCCAACTGCTCCCTGACATGGGCGCAGACTAATTTCCTCTGTGAGATTATCAAACTAGATTCAGACTTGAATTGAATAGGTTGCAAAAGTGATTGCAACGAGAGAGAAAAGTTTTATGAGAGCCAATTTTCATGAATTACTTCAGTTTCACTGCAAAAGTGAAAAGCAGACAGGTAGATTGAAGGATTTGTGAATGCAAAGCCCCTGATAACTTTAAATGACAAAGTAGTTCTTGATGATGGAACCTGGCTACTTTTAGTAGATTAAACAAGGTTAGATATAAGAATTGATACAAAAAGAACTCTAAACTTCCTATTCTGACCTGTTCTACATAAAGTGAGAATCTGTCAGTTAAACTCATCATAAGCGCTGGTACCCCAAGGGCTCATTTTTTATTTGCTCACCTCTGGGTCAAAGGCCCCAGAAAGGAGGAGCAGAGCTTCTGAAAAGTCTGAGATTTATAAATTGATACTACATCTTGGAAGGGGTGGGAAGTTACCACCATAGACAAGGTATAAAAGGTTGCAAATCAGTGTCATTTCTCCTATGTGGATACTTAAAGCCCAGTCATTGAATCGAGCAGCATCATGATCTGAAGTGGTTTCTGACGCAGAATCATTGTTGACATTGTAATTATAATTTCGCTGGGAACATGGGCGTAACCTGCCAGGGAGTACCATTTTTGTTGGGATGAGAGGATTTAATCCAACTATTATTAAATAAGGTGTCTAGGGTAACCAAAGTCCTAAGAGCTGGATACAAAAGTCATACTATTTTATAATAAAAGTCTTCACTCAAGGTATATTATTTAACTGAGGTAAGCCGACCAGGGGATGGGCAATACCGAAATGCATAATGGGATAGGGGAAGGCGAAGTGTAACTAAATTAGACACTCTAGAGTAGTCGAGCTACCCCTGTTGCCAGCTGGTAACGCCAGGTATGGTGGTTAAGTGCGCTACTCCGAGGGGGTTTCCCCTATTATGGAGCAGGTGTGGAGGAAGGGGTACATGTGCAGAAACCAGACTGGGAACCATGGCCCAACGAGCCTTTGTTGCCTCAGCTTCATGTATCCATATAGCCAGTCTGGAAGTGTTCCAGTAGGTGTAGGTGGAATCTGCTGATTGTCCCACGGATGGTTGGTACAGTTTCCCTGAAAGCATCTAGTGCTATTCTGTGGATTGTCCACATTGCAATGGTTACTATTAGGGAGTGGAGGGTAGGTGGTATCGGGAATTTGAGTTGGAGCGCGAGAAGTCTCTAGGAAATTGATAATTTCTGGTTATTTTGGATCCTTAACAGGCGCGCAATTTCCCGCCATATGGTTCTAGATGAGGGGCATGCTTCAAGGAGGTGGTGTAGGGTTCCATCCCCTCCACAAAATGCACACTCTGCATGAAGAGAGTTGGAGCGATCTGATGCTCTGTAGGTTCTTCTGAGGCAACGCCATGTATTAGCTCTCACCCTTGGCTGGAGGAGCGGATGATGTGTAATTCTCCAAATTGTCTTCTGTGTTGTGAAATCGTATATGATGTCTAAAGCATCCAGGTAGTCAATTCTTGCAATGAATGGGCTGCGTCGTGTGTGTCATTATTGGGGTGGTCCTCTGGGTTCCTTAGTGTGAAGTGGGCTCTGGGACTTCCCCTTACTGGCTTATGCCTGTGCGTGTGACGGACCACCCCATGTGCTGAATGGTGCAGAGGAGGCGTTTGAAGTGTGGAGGGGTTCCATGAGGGCCCGCTTTGGGGTGGTTTGCAAGGTATGTGAGCAGGCTGGATGGGTTGTGTGTTGGAAAGTTTTAGCAACTGCGAAAAGTTAGCCTTCGACAATCTGGACCAGTGTTGTTTTGGGAGGTCTGGGGCTAGGAATTCCTTTATCCCGGAGCCCAGTATATGGTTGGCGTGGACCTCAAAATCTATTAGGCCCATGCCTACACTAAAGTGTGGGCCAAAGATTGTTTCCACCCATACAAATGGCCGGGTCCCAGGCCTCAGCCATCCTTGGATAAGTGCGCGGATTGAGTACTTGAAAGTAGTGAGAAGGATATTGCGTGTGCAGGGAACCACAGCATTGGGAAGATGAGTGAGTAGGCAACAGTTACTCGCCCTGTTAGTCCTGGGGATCTTCCGTTAAGGAGGTGACGCAGTTGGACATCCACTGTAGTAGGTTGTTCTCCATTGTCTCATTGTAGTATCTCCCTGTCTCCAGCCATACCCCAAGTTGGAGGGTAGGGTTTGTTGTAAGAGGTGATTCGAAGGGTAGGATGAATGGGTTCTTCATTCTTGGGGGGCTGTGAGGTTTGCGTGCTGTAGCCCAGTTGTTAGTGTAATTGCCTAAGAGAAATTATTTCCATTTTCCTAATTTGAGCGACGCATTGCTCACAATGAAATGTTCCTCTGATGTGCGTTCCAGTGGGCGGGCATCATTATTGTTAGCTACACCAGTTATGCAGTCATCCGCAAAGGCTAATATCTTGACTGGTGACTGGCCTTGTGCAGTTATGCCCATGTGGCATGAGTCAGCGACGTGAAGGAGTGGATCAAAGCTGAAGTTATACAGCAGCAGGATATGGGAGTCTCCTTGTTTGAGCTTTTTGCGTGGTTTGATCTTGTTGGTTAGAAAGCCAGGGCCGCATATAGCCATGGGTGATGATTATGTAAGGAGCATCGCCCATTTATGAATTTGGGTGGAGTTTGAAGGCTATCAGGAATTCCTTCAGGTACGGCCAGCTAACGCAGTTGTATGCTTTCTCATGGTCTATAAGTACCAGGGCTTCAGTTGCTTTGGACTAACTTACGTTGGCGACGGAGTGTATATTGGTCCAGAATGAACGCCCTGGTATGAACCCAAAATTTGATTGGGTGACAGGATATCGGAGGCTATTGTGCCAAATCTGGTTGCTAAATCTTTATGAATAGTTATGTATCAGTGTTAGAGAGTGCAATTGGGCGCCAGTTTCCCAGGTACAGTTTGTCACCCTTTTTTGAACATAGTTATGACATAGGAATCCTGTCCACCAGGTAGCAGGCGTGTCTCCAGCAGGCACTGGTTCATTGATGCTAAGAGCAGGGGGACGATTTGCTTGAAATATTTTTTTCAAAATTCGTAAGGCATCCCATCAGTCCCTGAGCATTTCCTACATGATGTACCGCGGACTGTGTCCCAGAGCTCTTCCTGTGTTAGTATGTTTAGGAGGTTGTGGTCCTGCGATGTGCTTTATATTCTGGCAGTGTGTATATAATCTTTTATTTTTGGGGGGTCTGTTGGGATGTCATGATATAGTTAGTGTAGTAGCAGTATACTTCCATTTTGACCTTCGTTGGGTCAGTTGCCACGGTGCCGTCAACTTTGTGTACCTGTTTGCATGCAGGCTGGTTGCTGTGGGACTTGAATTGGCTGACGAAGTATTTTAAGCAGGTTTTGCTTTCTATGAACTTACCTTTTCTCAATAATTTAATTCTGTGCTGGTGTTCAAAAATGAGGGCTTTTAGGTGGGCAGATATTTCCGCCCATTTGTGCCCCCAGTTGGGGATGTAGCTAGACTTTGGGGTGTTGAGCTCAAGGTGGTCCAGTTCTGCCAAGGTGCGCCTGATTGTGGCTGTGTCAGCAGTGTACTTACTAGAGGTGAGGTTATGAGTTTTATTTTTTTATTTGGATTTGAAATTTGCCCAGGTTTGATGGGATCTGATACAAATGAGGTTGTAAAATCTGGGTTTATGGCCTCATGTTTGACCCAGTCAGATATTTTGGGCAATTTTATGTTTTCTGGGTGTAGCTTCCTCCAGTTTGACGCCTGTGTTGGAGTTTGGGTTGGGGAGAGCTGCACCAAAATGAGTCAGGGGTTGGAGAAATTGTTTTTTCGCAAAGTTAGAGATGTTCAATTGGTGGGTTTTTGGTGTGAGGATGTAGTCAATGTGGCTCATTGAGGTGAGCGTTCCATTGCATGTTGGGGCGGGTCATATTGTGAAGGAGTGGTGATCAAGGGGGAGAGGGTATAATGTAGGCCTAGGGATGCCTTCATTGAATGGAACTCGATGTGCCTTGGTGGGTATCCCCTGGGATTAGGCCATCGGTTCATGTTGGGGTTACTCCCAGCAGTTGAAGTCGCCCAGTAGGATGGTATATGGTGGGAGGGCGAGTGTTGGGATGGTTCCAAGGAATTTTTTTCCTCTTGGCTGCGGTGCATGGTGCATAGATGCATGCTATCAAAATAATATCCTCTTGGTTATTACCATTGTGACCAGGATGTGACTGTGCAGATATGAGGAGGTGTTTGTGATTTTTAGTTTTCTGTTATTTCAGATGACCACCCCACAGTGTGTTTTCCATACTGATAGGGATGGTGATACCCTGTCTGACCAGATCTCTCTCCCCCCTGTAGACAGTGGGTTTCTTGGATAGCCAAGGTATCTTCAGGGGGCTTTCACAGTAAGTCCAGCTTTAAGTCTTGAAATGCATGACCCTGGCTCCCGCAATATTTAGCATGCCTATTGTCACTGAGGTGCTTGTGGCGCCTCAGGAACGGTTGTTTGGCCGCCTGGCCCACACCCAACGCCCTTTTTGCTAGCCCTGCTTCGTGGTACTGGGCCAGTATATTCTCTGGAATCGTCCAATTCCATACCCTGTGTCAATTTATTTTGGATATTGTGGTTTTTTAAAATTTGCTGCAGATTTTCCCGCTTGTGACTCAAGGTGGCCCAGTGCAGTAGCTGATTTGTTTCAGTGGTTTTGGGGAGCGAATTTGGAGAATTTGTTCCCATTTTTTCGCCCATAATGGAGCTGCATTGTTTTGCTAGGTTCACTTGAAGATACCACTTAGTAATTCAGTCACATTGTTAAGAAGATTTTCATTTTGGGCATACTTCTCTGATTTGGTTGCTTGAATAATTTCCTCCATGTCCTCCTCAGCTTGGGCATTTTGCTCAGATTGGTTGGCTCAGTTGATATTCGTTATGTCCTTCTGGATTTGGTTGAGGTCGATGGAGGAGGCTGTGAGTGATGCAGCCTTGGACGCTGCTTGCTTGCAGGCCTTCTGCAGCATTTTATGTGCTTTGGGTGCTACTGGGTCTATGAGGAGGTAGTGCCCATCCTCTCCCCAGAGGAAGGCGTGGTTGGCGTCAGTAATTTACTGTATTCTACGTCATTTTCATCCATGGTGTCGTCACAGAAGTCTGGGGCCAGGATGCCCTCCTTCATGGGGCATGTATGTTCCTTGTGCCCCAATGCAGTGCAATGGTTTCAGATAGACGGTGCGCATTCCAGTGTGACATGAAATGGCTCTGTCACCTTCCCATCTGGGAGGTGAAACTCTGCTGTAAAAGGGATTCTTGTGAGGTCCGCAGCCACCTTGGGGAATGGGTGGATAACGGCGATTGCCTTTCCTGTGCACAGGTTTGGCATCAGGTGAAAGCATTGTAATTTGAGTTGTTTAAATTCTCTGTAGTGGTTAAGTCCAGCTTGGAGCTCCTCCTAAATTTGCTTGCAGGGGAGGGTGGTGAGGAGCAAGTCAAAGTAGATGAACAAAGTGTTTCCTTTGTTCCATCTGGTGAACATGGTGCACACAATTCATTTGCCCTCAAGGAGGGCAGCTTCAATGCATACTTTTGCGGCGGTGTCTGCATCTTCTTCAGTCTCAAAGCCCAAATTGACCCAACTGCGTGGGACCATTTCAATGTTAATGAACACCACAAAGGGGAAGAGAAAGGCCTGTGCTCACACACTTTCCCCCACAGTTGTGGAGACTTAAACCCTAGTAGAGTTGAAGCCTGTGCTCTACCTTCAATAGGAGTTGGCTATATTAGTATTCCATGTATTGGTTATGTTTCATGGTGAACTCCACAAACCCGGGCGGTTCCTCAGTTTGTGGTTTTTGGCGGCCATGTTTCCTGGCCCCCTTTCAGGGCATTTCTTGCCGTTTAATCCACCGTTTTACCCTTTGCTTGTTACAGCTTTCTTCCAGTTTAATTAGTATTTACTAACATGCCCATCTCTCCTGTGTGATTATCAAAAATTGCTGTTTGAATTTAATTATAGTGACTAATGTTATTTTAGAAAGAAACTATTATTTTTTCTCTTAATTCAAGGTAATTTTTCTTGAAGTGGCGCAGTCAGATGATTGTTCTTTCCTATACTAAGAGAGGTATGTTAATAAATTTGTCAAAAAGAGCGTAATCTGTAATTTCTTTAAAATAAAATCATAGGAAATCAGGTATTTACACAAGGGAACAAATTTTTGTTGCATTGATAAAAACAAAAGTTTTTATTTAATTTAAGCGCGCTGAATTCATATCTAAAGTTAGTTTTTCCCTGCAATCTACAGTTTTTTGCAGTTTGGTTTTTACATCTTTTCACGTTAATGTAAAATTTCAAATTTATTCAGCATTTATCTCAACTTACAAATGTGGATATTATCTTAATCACCTTTATGGTGATAATATAAGTAATTAAACACAAAAAAATGCACAATGGCGTACAATTATGCATACAGTTTTGAAATTAAAAGGAATAAAATCACTTATTTTGAGCATAAATATGGCATAAAACACTATTTAATATAAACCTATAAGTTTCTTAACTATATCATTGATATGTACCTACAGATGTAAGATGTTAATTGATGCAACAATGCGACATATAGGCATTCAAAACTCATTCAGGCAAAAAATTGTGCTTGTAGCTCTTTCATTTATGGACTTGCTCGAGACGGTCTTGTTTGATGCTACAGCAGTAGTCTGCCATCATATGCTTGTCACATCACCCTTGATAACACTCTTCCATTGTCTTCAAGTCTTGATGGAAGCGTTCTCCCAACTCATTGCTAACATCCTTAGGGTTTTCTGGATATTGATTAAGATGGGTAATTATTAAATGATTAAAAGCATATGTTTCATCCAATATTGCAAAATGCTTTTATCGTCCCTTTGAACAAGGAGTACATATAATTTGCCTTCTTGTTACCAATGAAGTTGTTAATAGCTGCTACAAAAAAACCATGCTGTATTCTCCTTTTGATCCACCTTTCTGAAAAATTTCTTGTCACGTATGATGGATCAAATGTGAGGATCATCAAACGCACCTGCTTTTATTTTATTAAATGGCAAACCAGGAAAAGAAGAAACAGATTGTTGAAAGCATTTTAGACATTTAGACCTTTTATGACTTGATTCATCAATTCAAGCTTGATATGAAGCGGGATTGAGATGATTCAGACTCTGCTGTATTACATGAAATTAGAGCATGCACAGGAAAAATGACATTATATTTGGAATCAACGATGCCAAAAAACATAGAAAAGTAGAGAAACTCATGCAAAAGCCAATTTTTCTTGTCCTCTGTGCTATTATTGGAGAAAATATCTCCAAGCATTTACAAGCCTTTGTCTAAATTAAATCACAATTTGGGATTTTGTGACATTCTGGTTACTTCCGCTGAACAGAATTTGATCTCCTCATAGTTTGGGTTTGAACCCCAATATTGGGAGGCATTGATAAGTCTAGTTTGGGATTGCCCATGATAATTGTTTTGTCTAAATCTTTATATTGAGCTTAGATCCCATCTTCAGATTGACTCAAATCCCTAATTTGTGCCCAAAACCTGACAGGGACTATTAGTCAACAAGAGATGGAGTGAAGCAACGCTCAAAAGCCAATCTTACCGAGTACTAATTAGGTGATCTGGTATTAATTTATCACCATTGGCCAGGGGTCGCGTGTATAAATTTATGTTTTTGGTCAGGACCATATTGAGTAATATATCGTTGAGGGCCAGAGTGATCCATTACCTCCATCAGTTAACCTCTGTTGTAAATCATGTACATGCTAGGTTCCTTCAGACTTATGTCACTCCTTAGAAAGAACTTGAGGGGGGCAGTGTTAATATTGATGGGATTCACAATGGATCAAATGAGAATAAAAAAATTGAAATTTTACAATCTGTTCCTGGAAACACCAACAAAGTGAACCATTACAACTGCCACAAGAAGTATATCCTAAAATAAGCTGCCAAAGGCTTGAACTCCTCCCAAATCCACTGAGGCAAAGTCTAAAGACCTTTCCAGATGGGAGTCATCTAAATTAGTTGTACCAATAGGGAACGCTTGCTATAATCAAATCATTTGCATTCTGCTGTTTTGCTCCAGAAATTAACATATTCCCTGAGACTCCAAACCTCAACAAAATCCTATAAATAACCTAAATCTAAAGATTAAGGGATCTTTCTTTTTTCCTTTAAATTTTGCTTAGTTATTTATTCAAAGTCTATTTATTAATGGCAAGCTGAAAAGGGGAAAGGCATTACCAAAAGTGAGAAAGAAGGAGAACATCAACATTAGACATGAGCAGGGTCAAATCCATCAAAGAAATTTTTTCACCTCCATTTCATCACTCTTATTTTTCTGGTTACATCATGGGTAAGAATTTCATTTTTTATACCTACTAACTGCCAATAGCTTCCTTTGACTGGAACCCTGATCAATGTGCATATGGTGGTAATTGAACGCACAACCTTTAGATTGGTAGAATTACACCCTATTGACTCGCCTTCTACCCCCTTTTAAATTTTTCTTAGTTAACATTAGTATTTTTGTTTGGTTAAATAACAGAGTTTAGCTTTGGTTACAAATACTCTGTTAAAAGATAGCACTCTGGACTTAAGACTTTAATAGGTGATTATTCTGGGCTATCATCAACTGATTTTTTAATAGCCTTTAAAGGTCCTGGCCCTCTAAAAATTCTAAATAAAACTCAATAAAAACTCTACTGCATCTTACACCATGATATAAAAGTTATGTCTTGTAAGAGGGTTTAATATGAAAGCTTTTTGTTTAAATACTCAAACTTGACCAGGCATAAAGGTTTAAATCATCTAAAACTGTCAGAGATTTGTAAGAGAAACACTTAGACCATGACATCACACATCTGTTCTTCTATATATATATTTATATGAAATTTATAGATGATGTAAGGTAGAATTGCCAGTGCTGTAGTCCAGTTGGGTAACTTATGTGTAAGTCCTGAGAGCAGCCCATATGCATGGAAAAGAAGGAGTATTCCATAGAACTAAGAAGAGGCCAGAGAAGGCAACTGTACTGAAACTAACAAGGGAAAATTAGCTATGTACTCAATGGAGTGGATCATTGCTTACCTTATGGGTTTTCTCTTTATGGTCATTACTACTACCAAGGAGTTTCTGGGAAGAATTAATGGCGCGTACAACGAGATAGTAGAGGCCAGAAGGCAACATCAAATACCATGCTGTGTTTTTCTATAACGTAGTATTTTTTTAATAAATAGGTTTAAGTCTTCTTAAGAAGAATGAACTGATTTTGAATGCAATTAAGCCAATTGAAGCAAATTAGCTGTGGTGAACATCATTAAACTTTCAAATCCACGTGTTAATGTGAGAGCCTACCCTCATTAGATTAAGGAGTTGTGTTTTATGGAATGTTCTGACAAGAATAAAACTGAGCAGTAATTTCATGGATCAACCAACCCGTAAACTCCCATAATACAAAATTTAAAACCATCTAAGAGAGTTTATATAACAGATGATAAAAAGATGCCACTATGGTCTTCAACCTCTAGGATTTGGAAACAATGGCTGTAAATGGATACTAGGACTAAATTTTAATAAATAAAAAGTGGGACTTTATATGGCTTTATTTAAAGGAAACATAAAAAAAGACAGATATTATAACTTTTTTGGGACTGCTGTCTTAGAACTCTTGCGTATAAAGGGGGTGCATTATGGTCAATTAATCCCTAATTCATTGCAATCTAAGGATTAACACACTAAGGAACATTTGCTAATGTTTGGAGATGTGTACAAAAGTTTGGATCGCTTCAACCCTTAAATGGTTTAATATCAATTTTTCCAAAAATTTTCACAAACCAATGTTGGCTTGGCAGCTGTTTGGGCATTTGGCGGGATGGGCGGGGCATAAGGACTGGGTTGGTAGATTTAATTTCAAAATGAATAAAATGGGTTCAAAAAAGATTAAAACTATTGGGAATAATTTTGTACTACTAACCTAAGTGTTGGAAAGGGCGATATGGTTGTTGAGCTCAAATTGGCTAGGCTCAACTCGTCAACAAATGAAATAATTTATTTCCCTTAAGGATACTTGAGCCTATTTCCTGACCTTTGCCGCGTTGTAGGAGGAGACAACTTGGCGCCTGGGGCTGACCATGGCCTCTACTACCGCCTTGCACACCCCTAATCATTCTTAATAACTCCTTAGTGATGGAAAGGACCAGAAGGGGAGAAACCTTCAGAGTGTAGGCTGTGACCTACCACTTATCCACCACATGGGCAAAATTGCCCTAGCTGGTGAGAGAAACATCCGCCTTATTTAGGCCCTTTTTAGTTCTATGGGGAAAAGTTCCATGTTTAGACATAGATTTTCTCCCCAGGACTTATATTATCCTTTACGTTTTAAATAGGAGAATATCTATTACTAGAACCCTGTACCAACATGAAGTTCGTGTGTACCTTGGGTAACTTGATGGCGAGAAAGGTGACAATCTTTTAGGGGGATTTGGGGCATTTGAATAGGATTCATAAAATGCCTCTACCAGAACTTTAGAATTGACGCCATCCCTAGCGCATACCTAGATATTCTCATAGGACAGTAACCACTTTCAGGAAACCATGTACTAAACTGAGATATCTGATTTATGTTATGCCAGGATGGCTTTAACCTCAGACTCTTCTAAAACTATACCACTATTGGCTTTGGCGTGGAAGGCATTTCAACCCATTGAGGTTAACAACTGGGATGCGTGGAAGATGTTATTCTGCTTCTAATGGGATGAGAGTATCAGGTGGAAGGCATATTACCTAAAACCTCTTCAACCAAATAGGGTCTTGAACATTTTCTAGCAAAAATCCTGGAGGGAACCTTCATATGCAGGTTGCACATCTCTAAAATGACTAGGAGCTCACCTTAAAATCTTGGGAAAAAAGTCAAGTGTATTATGCAAACATTTTGTAGTCCCTGATAGACTTTTTAAGTAATCCCAAACCAGAGTTAGATTCTTCTGGTGCTGCATCACGTGCTATTATGTAGGTGGGATTTCTGCGCAAAGTCAGGGGCCAATTGTAATAAGGGGTTGTACCCTAAGGTGACATCATATAGGGAAAAGTTAGTTGATAAGTAGGTCACATTTTATATACAATCTTCGCCAAGAGAAATTTAGCAGATCAGGTATTATGAGCAGTAGAGGCATAACAGCAAAGATACTGCTCTTGTATCTGGATGACTCTATTCATATCCCCATCAGACTGGGGTATACACAGCAAAGTGAAATGGCTTGATCTTAAGGACAGCTAACATAGCGCTCTAAAAGTGGGTATAAACTGGGGTTACAATCACTTAACCCTTCCTGTGGTAAGCTAAACATAGAAAAGACATGATGGACGTAGAGCTTGTGTGCTTTCTTCTGAAAACTTTGTTGTACAATACAAGAGAAACAGACATAAACACAGTAAACAAATTACTACAACCATAATTGCATTAAATCCATTAAAACGTGGAGTTCAAAAATAAAACTATTTAATACACAGGTCCAAAGCCCTTCTGACTGTTGCAATGGGGTGTAAAGGCAGTTATTACCTTGCCTTTCCAATTTTTCCCTGGCACATGTTACACATTTTACAATCCAAGTGAGAAAACTTTTTTATACCAAGCCAGTTGGATGACTTTTTTAGCACTAGTGGTGCCCAAACCAAAAGGGGAGCCACCATTTATCTTTATTTGCAAATGAGCCAAGCAAAGGGATTATTAGATACAAAAAATCCTAATATGTCACTTCAGCCAACAACCCATTAAGCCATATCAGAAGGTGAGGAAGCTTTGGGGATGAAATTTTGTCTTGTTCCCGCTTTAGCTGGCGGACCATGGCGGACAGCATTGGGGTGGGAGAATCAGCGGCATGGGGCATAAGGAGGTGAAGTTGTGGTTTTCTTTATTTATGAGGCCAGCGGTATCCATCGCCTCAACATATTGAGCAATTTGATGCTCAGTGAAAGTGATAAGAGACTGGCCCATAAGTGAAAGACTTGATGCGTTGGTACTTTTTGGTATAATTGGGATTAAAAATGTTTTCGTCACATCAATGTAAGCGCAGCTTGCAATGAAAGTGAGCTCCTCAATTTCATATTTGGCATCTTTCTCAAAATCATGGGGAAAACTGGAAATATGAATACCCTCAACCAAGGATTACATTGACCCATGGAGTTGCTGGTGGAGTAGGGTGTTGGAAGGGGCTGCAGTGGCTTTTCTTGCTATTTTTTTAATACTTTTATAAATTGGAAAGCTGTTTTGAGGGCTAAAACGGAGGGGACGCAAATCAGGAGGGCAACGAAGCACTCCTCAAAAGTAAAATCCAGTTTCACATGGTATGCCTATTCCTCCTCATTAATTCATTTGAGAGCCTCAAAAGGATTGGATTCAGCAAGCATGGGCCAGCCACCGGAATTGTGGCAGTGACAGGAGCTGATTGGACATGTGCTGTCGACCATGACAGCTCAGTAAAACTGGTTCAGCCATCAACTCAGTATTATGTAATACAGTCAAATTTGTATTAAAATTTCTTTAAATTTTGTTTTTGATTGGCTGCCACTTTTGGAGAAGCACCGAATTGCCCAAAAGTTGTGGGGTAGGAGGATTGAGCCCCATTTGAAAGTTGGAGCGAAATGGCTGTGGGCTCAACGCCTGAAAGATGAGCAGTAAAAGCAGCAGAAGCAGAAACCATGGGGCACTTTCGCTTTGAGTGGTCAAGCTCAAAGCACAAGGGCATATGGCGTGGCCATTTTACACGCGCACAGAACAGGTGATCAGGGATGGATCTGATCACAGTGTGGGGGAAATCGTAAGGTGGGAATTATTATGAAGTGAGTAGATCGATGCAAAGGCGCAAGGCCCTGACAACTGATCCACCCTGTTGGGAACCACAAACTGTAAAATGGGGTTTGCGCTGTAAATGGCCAAACCCTCCATGAGCTCATGACAGAGGCATTTGTGGGAGATATGGGAGGGCAACACAGAAAACTGTACCACCAAAGTGGCCTCATCTGGGAGCTGGGTTTGAATGGTGGGAATGGGAATAATTTATAAATGATTTGCAGCTTGGCTGCTACAACTGCATCAGCTTCCAAACGGAGGCCAAGATCAAAGTATTACTTAAAGGGGCGGACATGATATAGTCTGGTGGGTTTAAAAACTGCCATGGACATCTCAATAATGGCTGCGCTCATGTATGGGAAGAGATTTCCATATTTGACCCAGAGGCCAAAATGAAAATTGATCCATGAGAGCACCAAAGGGCTCCGGAGCACCGCCTGGGAGCTTGCAAGGTGGTGGGCCAAGTCCTGAGAGGGTACATAACGCCCAGTAGTGTTGGTAGGGTAGCAGAGCCAGACCAGGCATTCTTTGGCTGTGGCCAAAATATACCAGATGGTGGCGCACCACCACCCCAAGCTGGGGCAGCAGGTGTTGATTGAATCGACGTTGGTAAGTTTTGTACAAATGCATTGTCAATTTATTTGTAGTTTTTAAAAAATAGAATTTGGTTATAATTTAGTTATCAAAAAGAAAGATCCAGCCAGTTGGATGACCATTCCACAAAATCAATGAAATTTTGAGTGCCAGATGACCCACCATGGGAGGATTGTGGTGTTTATGAATTACCTCAACACAAAGTAGTAAAGGCAACAGACTTTATTCTTAAAAAAATATTTTAGACTTAAAAAATATTGAATAATGTGTAGCAAGGTTGCCAGCTGCTCAAATTGTTCCAGTCCTTCCGCACAGGGTGTTTGATTATCCAACACATGAGAAGGCAAGCCTAAGTCAAAAGCCCAGTCCATATTAGATACCACCTAGGTGCAATAGTACAAAGCTTAATAGGGTGGTGTAACAATAGTCTGATCTTATTTCTCTTCATTGGTTGGACTTTTGGAGGAATCGTGACCAAAAATGTCTGGAATAATGTAAAAAGATCCCTTGAAAAACTCGTACTAAAAGTTGAGACTATAGAGATCACAATAGGTCCTAGCCTGACAGCGGCTGATTTCTGAGGCTTCCTGAAGTACATGAGTGATAGTTAGTCCATCCTAACAACTTTGTGGTATGTTCATGGAGAAGAGACCGCCAATGATAAGTGACTTTGCCACCGCAGAAAGCCTTTTTACATAGATTGCCCATGATTGCTCTGAGGATGAGAACTTGTGCAAAAAGTAAGCAATGAGGTGATCTGCTCCTTCTTGTCTTGGGGTAACACTGCCCCACTACTGATGAAGAGTCATCACATGACACATTAAAATGCTTAGAGGTGTCAGAATGCTTGAGAATGGGAATGAAGACAAAACCTCCTTGATGGCCTGAAACTTACTGCCACGTATCTGTCTACTTAGCTGCGAAGACTTTTCCCATAAAAGAAAAGTATATAAAAAAACTGAGATAACGCTAGGAAAAACTTTTTAGGTAGATAACTGTGCCCAAAAAGCTGGGCAGTTGTTTCTGGGTTAAGGGTGTGGTCAAATATAGTATACCTTTGAGCTTTTAAGGCGTGATTGCCTATCCATAGTTATAATCAAGTTCCCCAGTAACGTGAACCCCTCCTTAAAAATTCACATTTGGAAGGGTTTACTTTTAAATATGCCTCAAGAGTAGACAGCACTGCTTCAAGGTCTTATATTGCTTATAATGATTGGGTAGATGTACCAAGGTGTCCTTAATATATGCTACCACACAGGTGAAGCGCAGATTCCCCAGGACAAAATCATTCATATGCTGGAACGTATCAGGTGCATATTAAGAACAAAAGACATTGCCTTAAACCTAAATATTCCCCTCTATGTAGTAGACTTCCGTGAGCCACTCCTGACCTTTTGCCATTAATTTGGTTGAATGCATTTACCATGTCAAGCTTAGAAAAAACTCAGGACTTAGCAATCACCTGGCTTATGGTTTGCTCCTAAGGTATGGGATAAGGGTTATGATCCGCAATAATATTTTGATAGCCATCATCCTCACATGGACATAAGGTTCTGTCAGCCTTATGTGCAAAGTCTATAGGCGAAGCAGTATGGAAAAAGTAACAGAAGATAGATTCCTTTTTAGATCATATCACCCAACCAAACCAAAGAGCTTTATCTATTGTTTGGTATATGGGATACAACAGATAGATGATCAATAAAATCTACTAAAAAGAAAGCCAGATAATACTAAGAGTGAATAGGGAGACTTTGGCTTTCTTCCATATTGAAGATATACTTATAAGATAGCAACTCAGAAGGGAAGTTGGGTGTAAATTAGTAAGAGAAGAAAGCAGAGATAGAGCCTGATACTTTTGCTGGAGAGAAGGTATCAATAAAAGGAAATTCACCACATAGGTGGGTACTAAAAGGCAAGAGGTTAGACTCCAAGTTGATATTCACCTATTCGCACTGCATTAGCCTACCCAAGGATTTTTGAAAACAGAAAATATGGCTACACGTAAAGCAGTCACAGAAACAGACCTCGTGCATTATTAAAGGAATGGGACGTCTAACCTCATAGCAAAAAATTGGCACAGAAGAAGCCCTTAAAACTGATGAACCTATTTCAAGACCCAAGTCTAGTCTTGCTCCAACTTTAAACTCTTAAAATTTTTCTGCTACTCCTGTATCCACGGGGTTAATCGATTAGTTATGAGACTTTAACCAAACTGTAATAAGAAAAAAGACACAATCAGGTTTAATTGCAAGTTCTCAAGAGATAATTGGCTAGGATGAGGGAATTTCTGGTATGTCAACTGCCTAGTGTCAGGAAGAGAAGAAACATTTTCAACCACAGGGGTTTTTGCACTCACTGCCTGTTGTGCTCTGAGTAAGATAGTAACTATTGGATTTAAAGTCACCTAATTAACATTGGCTTCTTCGTCAAATAATGGAGTTCGGACATTTGAGAACATTACTGCTGTGCTAGGGGAGATATGGATAGAATTTGGAAGAAAAAAATACATTATTTATATTTATTCGAGGCAAGCTGACCAGGGACAGACATTACCAAAACTAAAACTAACTAAAAAACTAACATAACTACTAGGTTCAAACAAAAACGCCCTAATGAGCGGATTGAATGAAATGAAATGAAAACAAACAACCAGGTGGGCAGCGGAAACCACTTATCCCTCCATGGCGGAAAGGGAGGGGGGTCGAGGGGCTTGTCTTCAGCAGCCTCTTTGGCAGCAGCTTCTTCCTCCCATAGTAGAGTGCGTGTCACGGCTGAAAGTAATGGCGTTGAGGCATCTATGGCATGGGATTCGATATCACTGATAATTGGAATTTCATGGAAATTGCCAGCTAGATAAATGGCACTGAGATATTTGGTTAAAGATTTTTAAGCTTTCATGCAGGCGTCTGGGAGTTTAACAAACGTGGCAATGTTGGTTCAGGTTATTTTTGCTTTTGGATTCTGTGCTATAGAGGCCACATTCTGGATAGCATTGTTTGCATTTTTGTATAGCTGGTTTACCATGGTTTTACTTTTGGAGCTAAGGTTGCGGGTATAACAGGAGGTGGAATACCTCCTGTGAGCATCGTTACTGATTTAGTGACAGCTTTACACAGGGGACGACAATCTGGTGTTGCAGCTGCTTCAACTGTAAGCTGGTGATCACTGCAAAACAATTCGGCATATGGCTGTGGGGTATATAGTAGATGGGGGTATCTGGCGTCTCATTCTGCATACATGAACCGCTCAATTTGCAGAGATGGTTCTTCAATGAACTTACCTGATTCGTCAATTTCAGCCAATAATTCCCATGGGTTTTGGTTGAATTGGATTAGGGAATCAGCATACAGTGAGGTTTGGTTTTTTCTTTTGAGGAAGCATGGGATTAAACTGAGATCCAATCTGACGCTTGATTGGTGAAATTATTTTGGCATTGGGGTGATGAGGAGGCTGATTGGTGGCTGCAGGTGCAGCTGCAGCAACAGGCTTTGGGGGTGGGGGAGGTAGGATTGTGCCCCATACCAGGAATTGTACAGGGTGGGCAGCAGATTGGTGGTCGGCGGATGAATTGTCCAATCTTCTGGAGGTGGTTAAGGAGGGGCACTTGCGTTTTGAGTGGTCTAACTCGAGATATGACGGACAGATCATCCGCCCGCCCTTGACATGGGCCCAAAATGGATGGTCAGGTGCTGAGGGAATAACGGTGCGTGGCAAAGTTGACACAGCGTATTATTAAACTCAGGAATGATTGTGGCATACACACAAGGCTAGCGAGTCATGTGGCCCCATTTGGGACCACAAATTGTAAGATGGGGTTGGACCATAGGCTGCCAAACCATCCATCAGCTCCTGGTGGAGAAAATCTGGGGAGAGGTGGGTAGGCAAGCCAGCAAACTTTACCACCAAAGTGGTGTCCACTGGGAGCTGAGTCCAAGTTGTGGGGAGTAGGGTGCCTGGAATACCAGCGGCACAGTTGCTGCAGTGGCAGCGTCAGCTTTTCAGGAGAAGCTGAGGTCAAAATACTTCTTGTAGGGGTGGAAATCAATAAAGCCAGCGGGTGTCATCACTGCCTGTGCCATTTCAATGATGGATTGGTCGTGGTATGGGAATAGTTTCCCATATTCAACCCTTAGGCCGTATTGCATGTTGCTCTGAGGGAGCACTAGGGGGCAGCGAGGTACCGCTTAAGTACAAGCAAGGTGGGCGTCTAAGTCCTTGGGCGGAATGTTTCTTCTCATAGGTTTGGTATGACTGGGCAAGCCAGTATGAGCGCGTTTTCCTGTCAGTAGGAAAATAGTAGAAGATCTTTGCCGCTGCCCCACACGGGGGCAGCCATCTGGGAACTGAGGACATTGGAGAAAAACTAAGGCAGGTGATTGAGATTTGCTTTTGTCTGCAAGATTTTGCTTGGAAAGTTACACCGAGCGGGAAAAAATGCCATTACATGCGACATTTTTAAGATTTAACTTTGTCTCTAAACTAATTGAGCTGACCACTTGCAAGCTTAACTGTGTGGGATGCTTTTAAATAGCTAGAGCTTTAAGGGAATCACCAAAACAGACAACTGACATGTCTGGAAAGACTTGGTTTATATCTGAGTAATCTAATACCCATGACAGCATCCACAGTCTGCACGACATCACCATTCTGATAATTTAAGAGTAAAATCTTTTGGAGTGATAAGTGAGGGAATATAAATTGAAGAACATCATCCCATCCCAACTGCTATACTGAGCGCCAGAAATAGATTTGACCACGCTTCATGCACCAAGTGGTGACTAGTTGCGTTGGGCGGGGGCTGTTCTAACCATCCTGAGTGTACATTTGGGTTGAATCTCCAATTTTAACTGGACACAAATTTGGTAGCAGGGAGCATTAATTGTCTCGTCAGCTTCAACCTCATCATTTTTTTCTAAAGGTGCATCACTAGATTTGTGTTTTTTTCTTCATAGTTATGAATAAATAAATTGAAAAAATGCCATTTGACTTATGGTAATAATCCAAATATAGTTCCTGGGTCAGATGAAGTAACCAAATCTCCTAAGGGATGATCCTTGAGATTTTATTTGCTGAAGAAGGATAAAGCTGCACCCAACAGAGACAGGCATGACCATCACTGAGATAAATGAACGTGAGCTCTCCATATGTTGAGGTGGTTCCTTTGGGAATGTGCAAAACATTTTTAAATCTATAAGTTTTAAAAGTACTTTTAGGCGGAATTTTTGATTCATTAAAGATATAACAAAAACTCCCATCACTTTACCATAATCAGAGCACTGGTTTTTATAGCTTTAGGAAATTGAGGAGCAGGGATTGTAAAATATCTCTGATGACAGGACGCGCAATAACTTCTCTTAAGCACCAGGACTTTTGTGACATATACGGATTTCAAATTGTGTGGTGCTCTTTTTTGTGTTTTGTTCAGATGAATTTCGCTATTTGTTGGGGCTCAGGAATCCTTGAATCATCTTTTAGTTTGTTTAAATATTTTATTTGATCATCCAAGGAGTTTCTTCTGGACTTAACCTCAATAATTTTTTTTCTGAAGAAGATTCAGTTATAATCTGAGAGTTTTGGCATGGATTTCATATATTTTCCTCTTGATTTATTTTAATTAAATTTTGATAGAAACAAAAGTTGTGGCAGACTCATATTTCCCTTTTTTTGGGTGATCTTAAAATAGAGATAGGGAAGAAGTGGATAACCAACGTCCATTGAGGGTATTCTCTAGATCCGCTATTTTTTCCAGAAGACATGCTTAGAGACCATTCCCCTTCCTCAATCAGAAAGGGTTATAGCCTCTGGTCAAATTTAATGGACACAGAGAGGGCCCTTACATTAACCTTTTCTAGAAGGACAGTGTCTACCTTTTTTGAAGCTTACTCTAGGGTATAGTTCTTGTGTGGCAAAGGAAGTTTAATAGATGCGATGGTCAAGGGCTTAATAGCAGTGGGCACCGGGGTGTCAGAGTTTTGAGCATGGAAGTTCTCAATTAAATCATGGCAGTTGGTACGGATTTTGACATAAATACAACGGTTGTCATATGCTGGATACCCTTTCCTCACTACCGGGTTTTGTATTCCCCGCTTGAATCTTCTCAAACCCAAAACCTCCTCAACCTCAGAATTCCTGAGCTCCCTCTATCAGTATTGGTATAATTTCTGTCACTTCTCTATTTTAAAAGGAGACATCAAGGAAGCGTGAAATGACTTATGTATTTTCCAATATGGTAGCAGCTCCACTGAAAGGATCAATTGTTCAGAACCTTACTAATGGGGAATGGACCCGCCCTCTTACAAGCCTGTTTGCACCATAGAACTTTGAGGTTGAGGTTCTTCATGTATACCATTACCAGATCGCCTATCTGATATCCTAGGGCTTCACTGCGTTGAAAATCTGAAGACCGCTTGGCATTCTGGAAGCTTTGGTAAGCTGATTATGCACTTATTGGTGTATTTTCTTTAAGGTGCGTCACAAGATTGTCTGCCATGATGATGTTTGTGCATATATGAGGCCCAATTGTGAAGGTGGGTTTTACCCCAAGTTATTGTACAACGGTATAACCCTGTAGCGTCATTTAATGAGCTGTTATATGAAAACTGGGCTAGGTGCAGGTCGCCCACCAGGTGCCTGAGAGGCGATGGCATTACAACAGAGATATTTCTTGTGCGAGTGATTGGGTTGCTCTGTTTGTCCATGGGATTGGGAGTAAAGTTCTGATTATCAGCACGATTTGATGTGTAGCGTTTTTCAAAGAGCATTGCAAATTTATAAGTAATTGCATCCATCTATATCTTATTACTATTTGTGTTATTCCAAACATGGTGAAGATGTGGGTGACACCTAAACGGACCATATCCTCTGCCATGGTGGACATCAAACATATGTTAAATAGGATGTCATTTGTAAATTTTGTCCACCACTATGATTGCATTGAAACCCTTGAAGGTGGGCAGACCAACAATAAAGCCTACCAATACTGACGTTCAAGGTCCCATTGCCTGTTGAGGTAGATGCAAAAAGGTGTTTTAGCTCATTATTTCAGATTTGGATAGTGCGCAGGTCAGGCAGAATTCTATCCAAGTAAGCACATCCTTCATCAGTCCGTCTCAGTCATACGCCTTTTTATTATGGTAATGATTTTTTGACTCTGGGGGTGCCCCATTATTAACAGATCTTGATGTTCCCTTATGACCTAGAGCATAAAATTTTGGGTATCCATACGCGATTGTGGAATTAAGGCACCCTATTCTTTTGTAAATAACAATCAGATGAATTCCCATCCTGTATCTTGTCCCCTAGGTCCTGTCCTTCTGGAGTTCCTAATTGGGCTTCAAGTACGTCATACAGGAGAGAGCCTTTGGCGTTGGTTGTCAGGTTTGTTTTGGAAGTATGCTGTTAAGAGAGGGCTATATGTTTGATGGTGGGTTTGACTGAGGTCTTGAGGGGTGGGGTTTTGGCTGTTGAAGGGGCTGTGATTGCGGTAATGATTGCTGATTCTGCTGTTGTTTCTTTCAAGACTGTTCTGGGGTGATAACCCTAAATAACTCGACGCCCTCCACAGGATGTAATCAGGAGGTCAGGCTCCTGCTCAGTATATCCCATAATATGTGTGTCTATACTTTAATAAATTCATATTTATAAATAAAGTAAAGAGGTTACAGTATGTTCCAGTATTCCGTTGAACTAACTTCTGCATTTCTCAGTAATATAATTTGATTTGTGGTCTGTGCACATAGTCATTATGGACTTTGCTCCCTGTACCAGACATCACCAATGCATCATTGCTCACGTGACGACAGACTATTCTTTGTCATGTATTGCCCATGAGCGTATGGTGCCAATGAATTGTTTTGGAAAAATATGATACTGGGTGTTTGCAGCCTTTGTGCTCCTATAGAAGTAATGCCCCCACACGGCTTTGCCAGAGGCATCACATGCTACAATGAATGTTTTATCTTCATCAGTGTGCTGCAAGACCAGTGCTGAGGTAAAAATTCTTTGATAGCCTCAAAAGCCCTATGACACTCATTTAACTAGGCAAACAGCACACTTTTTTGCCCATTATGGGATGGAGGGGAGCGGCCTGTTCTGAGATTGTTTAAATTTAAATTTATTGCGGGGAAGGCCGACCATGGGACGGACACTTCCGAATATGACTCAGACGAGACAAAACTCAGTACCAGGTGAGGCACCCCAGAGAAGCGATGCTATCTCTTGTTGCCAGCGGGAACGCCACTTATGGGAAGGGGGAGGGAACGTGTGTAGGGGGCGTAGCCACTATTGAGCACGTGTGGAGGAAGGGGTCTGATTTGATGAACCAGACTGAGAACCAGGAGGAGACCAGCTGCCGGCGACGTGGTGGGAGATATCCAAACATCCACGCTTGAAAGTGATCCACCAAATGAGACCGGAATCTGTGGACAGCTTCAGGGAGGGTGGGGATGGATCCGGCGATGGCATCCAAGACAATCGTGTGGATAGTCCACATGGCGATTGCAACCACCAGAGCACGAAGGGAGGGTGGGAGGGGGAGGCCATTGATGAAGCAAACATATCTCTTAACAGGCTGAAGGGATGTGTTTGATCCTGGCCTAGCAGACGTTGGACTTCAAGCCATATTACTTTAGAGGTGGGGCACTTCTCCAGGCAGTGAAACAGCGTTCCATACTGGCCACACACGACACAGGATGAGTGTAAAGCATTAGAGCGCTCAGTTGTACGATACACCCGCCTCAGGCAGCGCCACACATGGGAACGGACTTGAGGCTGCAACAGAGGATGGTGTGCGTATTTCCAGATAGTCTTTTGGGTCTCAGTGGAATAAGGGATGTCCATCATGTCCAGGTAGTCCACCCTGGACAGGACTTGGGGTCGAATGGGGATCACGCCATCATGGATGGGTAGCCCCTGTACCTCAGGTGTGTGAACTGAGGAGAGGGGCGGCCTCTTTGGGTTGTATGTCCACTAATACGAATTCTCCACTCTGCGTTTCGCATGGAGAGTAGGATTCGTTTGTAGTGGGTTTTGGTCCCGTGAGGACCTGTGGCTGATTTGTGTGATGCGAGGTATTTCATCAGGGAGTGGGGGTTTGATGGATTGTTGAGGCCCAAGGCTTGGGAGAAGTTGGAGCAGGCCGCGCGGGACCAGTGTTGGGATGGGAGTGTAGGAGCAGTGACGGCCGCAATCCAGGTGCCTAGGATCTTGGCGGCATGGGCTTTGAAGTCAAGTAGGCCCATGCCACCATGATGATGAGGGCCAAACATGACCTCTAGCCGTACTGGTGGAGGGCGGCCTGACCAAAGCCAACCTTGTAGCAAAGCATACAGGGATTTGAAGAAGATTGGGGAGAAGGGGATGGCGTGGGCTCCAAACCAGACTTTGGATAAGAGAATAGAGTTGGCAAGAACAACCCTGCCAGTGAGGGTAGTAGGGTGGGCTCTGAGAGAGGCGATTCGCTTCGTCACGTTGTCCAGTATATGGCCCTCCATTACTGCTGACGCGTATCCTCCTGCCTCCAACCACACGCCCAGATGGCGTACCGGTCCTATGGTAGGTCGCGGCACAAAGGGGAGCACCAGTGGAGCGGTGTGTTTTGAGTTAGTAAGGCGTGGACTTGGGCGAGCAGCTGGGCTGGGTTGGGAACTACTTGCTGGGGCCCAGCAATTCTGAAACCGACCAAGGAGGATGATTTCGGTTTTGGAGGCGTTTAGTGCCGCGTTGCTTACCCGGGAATATTCCAGGATGAGGGCTTCAAGCGCGCGTGCATCTTTATTATTAGACACCCCCACCACGCAATCATCTGCAAATGCCATCATCTTGACTGGGGTTTGGCCTGGCACATGGACCCCAGTGAGTTGGGCATTCACATTTCTCAGTAGTGGGTCAAGGCTGAAGTTGTATAAGAGTGGGCTCAGGGGGTCCCCTTGTCGCAGGCCCCTTTGAGGATGGACTACATCCATTGGGAAACCTGGGCTGCGCACAGCCATTGTTACAGATTCCGTGAGCAGCATCACCCAGTTAATGCAGCGGGGAGGTAGGCGGAATTGTTGGAGGCAGGCCCTAAGGTATTCCCAGTTTACTCTATCATAGGCCTTTTGTTGGTCCAAGAATACAAGTGCCCCAGAGGCTGTGGACTGACACACATTAGCCACAGAGTGCACATTATCCCAAATCGACCTTCTGGGGATAGAACCAAATTGTTCTGGAGAGATGGTGGCAGATGCTACAGTCCCTAAAAAGTTAGCCATGATTTTTTTTAAAATTTTGGTGTCTGTGTTTGTCAGAGAAATGGGGCACCAGTTGGCTAAGTCTAGCCTATCCCCTTTCTTGAAGAGTGTGACTGTAAAAGCCTCATGTCCTCCTGGTAGGAGGCGCGTTTCCAACAGGCTTTGGTTGAGTGAGGCTAGCAGCAATGGGGATATGTATTTAAAATATTTTTGTAGAACTCATATGGAATGTCATCTGGGCCTGGGCATTTTCGGTTTGGCGCACCGCGAATGGTAGTCCATAATTTGTTCTGAGTAATTAAATTCATTATTTCCGGGTATCAGAAAATGGTGCGGATATGAGCTCTGTCAAGAAATTCCGCCATTTTGGCCGGCTGAATTGGTTCAGCTTAGTATAACTTGGAGTAATATCTTTGCATTTTGATTGCCACTTTGGCCGGTGTGTCCATGATAGAATTATCCAATCTTTGAACCTGTGTGCAGGCCACGCTCTGGCGTGGTGCAAAAAATTTTTTGAAGAAGTATGCGGTACACTTGTCGCCTTTAGTGATGCGTGTGGCCCTGTATTGGACACAAACCCGATGTTTGTGTTGCCTTTCAAGTGCGTTGAGGTGGGCTGCTGCCTCCGCCCACTTCTGGCCCCATGCAGGGCTATATCCTGAGGCTGGAATGTTGGACTCCAAGTGGGCCAATTCCACCAGCGCGCACGATATAACCGCCGATGTGGCTCATGAGCGTCTGGATGAGAGATGGCAATAGTGGCGGATGGTGTCTTTTTTGAAAGTTGCCCATGTGGAAATGGGGTCCGCACAAAATGGTGCAACAAACAATTTTGCCAAAGTTGCCTCTTCCACCCACGTGGAAAATCCTGGCGACGCAAGCTCTGGGGGGCGGATTTTGCACCAATGTGGGGCCTTTGCAACTGTGACGGGTAAATGGTATGTTATTGAGACCAGTCGGTGGTCAGAGAATTCCATTTTCATTGTTTTGAAGTGGGAGATGTGGGGTTGGAATTTCGCTGGTGCTAGAATAAGGTCAATGCGGGTCATGGACCTTAATTGGCTGTTGTGAATGTGGGGACACGTCATGTTTTTGAGCAGTGGGGCATGTTGTGGCAGCGCATCCATTAACCCAAGGTTGGCTTTTAGAACGCATAGTTCTATGTGACCCTGTGGGGCGTGGGGTGAGGGCGACCACCGGTCCGTTGGTGAGGTTAGCCAACAGTTCATGTCACCGATTAGGAAAGAATCGGGGGGGTAGCGGGAGGGATTTGACCAATGAGAAAAATTCCCAACGCTCTTGTGCACCGTTTGGGGCATAAATATTGACAATTGTGCGTGCAACATCAGCCCATGAGAAGGTGACAACGAGCACTCAGTCATTTAGGAATGTTTCTGAAGATATAAATTTGAAAAATTGTTTTTCTGAATTGGCACCCCACAGTGCTTCGACCAAAAGGATAGGGATGGTAGGAGCATTGTTTTCCAAGCATCCTCGGAACCTCGTGGACAGTGGGTTTCCTGGATGGCCAGGATATCCACGGGTAAATTATTTTGTAAAAAACTCAGTTTCCTAGCCCGGGACGGGGAGGCCTTGAGTCCGGCGATATTCAGCATCCCTAGAGTGAAGGTTTCCCCCATTGCACCTTAGGTGTGAGGGGGTGGGCCCCCTGGCCCACCAGCCTCTTCCAGTCCCCACGGGCTTTCACAGCAGCACGTGTATTAGCAGCAACGCTATCGGGGTTTTTGTTAATTTTTGCGGAAAGAGTCGCATTGGCTTTGGCCTTCGCTTTTTGTTTTCCCGACGTCGGACGAATTTTTTGCGGTGCGGATAAGTTCGGTGCACCATCGAGTGGGGCAAAAAAAATTTTTTCAGTTGGGATAGGTCCCATGTCAGTTTCAACTGGGGCTTGGGTGCAGCGATTGGGTGAGATCGAATCTCCCATCAGATCCTCAGATTGAGTGGCCCGTTCGGCTTGGGCCTCCCAATATGATTGGGTGATGGATTCCCAAGTTGCTTCCACCGCGAAGGTCTCCATGTCCTCCTGGCGTTGTGAGTGTGGGATGGTGGTGGTGACCTTGGCCGCTTCCTTGGCTGCATTCCTATGGGCCTGCTTGGCCTTCTTCCACTCCTGCAGGGAGATGGGCTTTACCAATAGGTAGCAGCCTTGTGCTCCCCACGGGAAAGCCTCTTTGGTGCTTGTGGTTGGTTCGTAGTGCGCCTCTCCGCTGGCCATGGCCGCTGAGGGGTGCTCTTGGAATATAACGCCCTCTTTAATGGGGCACATGTGTGCCTTATGGCTGAACGCGTCACAGTGGGTGCAAATGGGGGGCGCGCTGTCCACAGTTACCCAGAATGGGTGGGTGGTGTGCCCTGCGATATCAATAAAGGTGGAGTGCAGGATCTGGGTTAGGTCCTTCGCGATCTCCTCAGTTGGGGTCAGAACTGCGATGGCTTTGCCGGTGCACAGGTGTGGCATCAGCATGAAACGTTGCATTTTGAAAGATTGTATTTCGCTGTATATGGCGAGACCATCTTTCAGGTGTTGCTCCAAAATGTCACATTTTATCATAGTAGGCAAAAAGTCAAACGTGAGGAAAATTTGGTTTGATTTTGTCCATCTGGTGCATTTAGTTTCAATGACCCGTTGCCCTTTGGGGAGGTCGACCACTACGCGCACCGCTGCAGCCTCATCTGCTGCTATTTTGCTTTCAAAACCTAGGTCCAGCCAACCACGCGACATGGAGTGAGGTGCAACGTACACCGCGGTCAGGAAAATTTTGTGTACATCTTCACAAAATTTTTCCCATAGGGCCGTTTTTTGGATGTCCAGATACACACAGACTCCGAATTCCACCAACGAAAGTGGCTGGGAATGTGGCGTATTGATGTACTGGTTGCATCGTGCTTGCCACATGAGTATCTCCGGGGAAATTGTGACCGCCAGTTTTTTTATATTTTTTTCTATTCCGCCGGATTCTCCGGGGCGTTTTCAAACGTTAGAGGCCGTGGGCCTTCCGCCTGCTCCTCTTGCCTTTCTTGACCAACTGCTCCCAGACATGGGCGCAGACTAATCCCCTCTATGAGATTATCAAACTAGATTTAGTCTTGAATTGAATGGGTTGCAAAAGTGTTTGCAACGAGAAAGAAAAGTTTTTTGCCTGTTCTGAGATTGTTAATGAGGATATTTTTAAGAAGGTAACTGATCCCAAGAAACTTTAAAGCTGTTTCTGGGTGTTGAAAGTTGCACACGTCCATATAGCTTCTAATTTTGAGGTGGTGATGGCATGTCCATCCTTAAGTACCAGTTTTTCCAAGGAATTGCACTTTTTCTATTCTCATCTTTTGATGTTTTTTGATAAGATCCACTCTTTGCAAGGTGACGTCCTCTGCTACCAAGTCCTTTTCATGTTTCTCTGGCACGAGGGAGTGAACCAAAATGTTGTATATACACCACTGAATATGTAAAGTGGAGGTCGCCTAGCACATGGTTGGCAAAAATGATAGAAAACAATGGGAGCATTTTTAAGCCCAAACGGCATGACCCTAATCTAATATATGCTATAAATGTTTGGATAACTGTTAGTCATTCTTGGCCCAAATTCACCTAGACTTGGTGGAATGCGTTTGATAGGCTCAAATTTAAAGTACATTTTGTCTTGGTGATTGCTTGAGAGGTCTCGGCCTCTGGTGGAAGTGGGTACAGATCAGGAATTGTGACTTTGTTTAGATGGCCATAGTCCATACAGGGTCACAGGGTTCCACCAGCTTTTTAAACGAATACCCAGGGAATAATACTAGCGAGGTTTGTAATTAACCATCCCTTAGCCAACTTATTGGTACTAATTTTATGGCTTGATCCTCAGTGGCAGTGTACAGTATAGTGAGCTATTGTTTTTAATAAAATCCACCATCTTGCAGAGATCAATATCAAACTTAGATGAAATGGTAAGCATTTTGCCTTATTTATATCAATAATCTTTTTGTAGAGAATGAGTATTAAGGTCTTCAAGGGTAGATTTGCTATTTCATCCAAGGCGGAGTATTCCATGGCTGCCACCAAAACATTCCACTTTACCACTGTAGAGAGCAGGGTATTTTCTGGAAAGATAAAAGGTTGTGAAGGTGAGTATATCCTATGTAAGGTTTATGGTAACTAAATATCAGCGCCGCCATCCTACAACCAGTACCATGGGGTAGAGTAGGTCTGGAATCTCAGAGAAATTAGCATGAAACTGATGACCGTGGGCTAAGAAGGTCAACATAAGGTCAGAGTGAATATTGATATACTTGAGGTCTCCATGATGGAAGCCCCTGTGGTAACTGCTAGATCTAAAGCTTGAGATTTTTTTATAAAAAACTACATGAGGCTCCCGTGTCATTTAGGAGTTAGCAACAGCGCGTCTTGAACCAACTGTAATGTACACACCAAACATGAGATATGCGCAATCAGATTTATTAAAGCTGTTAATGGTGAATACTTGGAAAGCGATATTAAAATTTGTGGGCAACTTGGAGTAATCACAAGTTTTTTAGAAACTAGGACGGCATTACTGCCACATGAGCGTAAAATATTGAAGCCAATGCAGAATTTGATGAATATTACTGGGCGTATGTGGCTGAGATCTTCTATTATTGGATACTGTGATGGTCCTCTTCAATTTTTCTATTGTCTTAGTTTGTAGGAAGAAAATTCTGGGGCCTCCAGTCCATGAGAATAAAAAGAGTGCCTGGAGGTCTGTTTGATACCTTGTCAATGAGGTCCATAAGATTGGATCCATGTGGGTTGGACTGCAATACCAAGGTCCTAAGGGCATCCAGTTGTTGATTAAGAGAATTAACTGATTGGGAAAGAGGTTGGCCATGGTATGTGGTTTCGGGGAAATGTAACAAGGTAATGGGACGCGGGTTTTACAGCTCCACAGCCTTGTTATACAGGGACATTATGGAGTTTCAGGGAGCAAGGGAAAGAAATTCTGGCGCATGTGTAAATATATCTTTGTAGTTCACTAATAACCATATTGAAATTGACTACGCTGTCAATTTCTAGATCTTGTTCCATATCTGTTTAACTGCTTGTGTTCTCCTCATCGTCAAACAATGTAAGTACTCAATCCTTGTGGGTTAAAGGGTTTCTTTTGGTATAGCGGTGATAAAGCTTATGGGGGTTAAATTCTTGAATAAACTGATTCCATGGCGAGCCTCAATATGTTAGCCAGCATTTACGGTCCCTCCAAATTTGAGGTTCATTGTACCATGCCATGTTGGAGCCCGCTTTCTGGTTAAAATGACCAGAATTCAGCAACAGCAATTTCCTTTGGGAGTTGGAGGGAATCCACTAGTTAGTGGAAAGCCTTGATGTGGTCATCTAAACTTGCGGTTAAGACTCACCTTTGAAATAATTAATATAGGTGTTGTGTCCTTGATGCCAGAGTGGCTATCATAGATGAGACAATTGTGAAAAGTGAGAGAGGTGCGTCTCCTAGGTGCGAGTTCTTTTATAGCAGGGTGTGGGCACATACTTCTGCTTAGTTTTCCAAAGTGTCCTTTAGTGCCAATGATTATCAATCTTCAGATGCTTAAGTAGTTCTTTTAAGGTAACTTGCAATTTGAGTTCCGCCAGAACTCCCAGAACCTGGCTAGCTACTTCATCTATAGGGAAGGAAGTGGGTCCTATCACTGTTGTGTTGCAGGCCTGAGAATTTAAAGGGGGAGCTCGGTTGTGCCTCCTGAACAAGCAGTAATTGTTTGATGACTTTAATCAATGCTACCCATGACCAACGTGCCAGGAGAGCGCGCCTGAGATCATATAGACTTTGATTATCCATAGAAGAGCCCAAATTCAACAGAACTTGGGCCAACGACATAAATGTAGTATTAATTGGCTAGGTTATTATGTAAGAAAACTGATGTGCCAACGAAAAAACTTGGATTTTATTGGGTACTACAATACCAATAACAACATCTACTGTAAGCGCAGCATTATTGTTCTGGTAATTTAAGAGAAAGATATGTGGTTAGATAAGTGCAGGAAATATTGGTCAATGAACATCATCCAAATCCTAACAGCTAGACTGAGCGCCGACAATAATTTTCACCATAATTCATGCTCCAATGGGAGACTAGCTGGTTTGGGCTGGGAGGCTGTTCCATATATCTTGGGTGTACATTAGGGCTGAATCCTAAAATTCATCTGGACATGAACTTGATAGAAGGGAAAAACAAAATGTTTCGTCAGAATTACATCTTTATTTTCCTCATAGGTGCATCCGCTGGATTTGCATTTCCCTTTACTGTAATTATATGAGATTTAATTTAACAATAGATTAGACAACGCAGGCTGATAATCCGGGTATACAGTTCACTGGTCAGATAGAGTTTTTGACACTCCTAAGGTGATGATTATCAAGTTTTTCTTTGCTGGGGGAGGATAAAGCTGTACCCACCAGTGAGATGGCCACGATCATCATGAGATAAATGAGCGTGGGCCCTCTTTATGTTGAGATGATTTGTTTGAGGTGTCAAAATCTTTATAAATGTATGAAAAAGTTTTCTTTGGTAGAGTTAATTAAAATAAGGATAAGATAAAATACTCATCACTCTACACTAGCAGAGCGCTAGATTTTTATAACTTTATGGAATTGAGGAGTGGGGATAGTAGAATATATCCGATGACTGGATATGTGTATCTTCTCTAGAGCACCAGGACTTTTGGGCCTATTACAGGTTGCAAATTGTGGGTGGCACTTTCTTTCATATCGCTCTGGTCAACTTCACTAATTCGTTGGGGTACCTGCATCATTTTAATCGTCTTTAATATTTATAAAAAGAGTATCATTCATCCAAGGGGTTTCTGTTATATTGGCTTGATATTTATGCTTCTGTTGGGGATCTATTTTAATCTGCTAGTTTGGGCATGGTTTTATCGCATATCCCTTTGATTTTCTTTATGTAAATTTTGGTCAAGTTAAAAGTTGCAGCTAATTTAAATTTTTTCTTATTTTGAGTGATCTTAAATTTGAAATGGAGATGGCGGATACCCAACGAAAATAACGGGATGTCCTAATCTCAATTTTTTTGCAGCAGATATGCTTGGGCCCCCTTCCCCTTCCTCAATCAGAAGGGGTATATTGCCCAGTCCATTTTTTGAAAAGGTGGGGCCCTTACAAAGCCAGGGCGACATAGAATTTCAAGTTGAATGAAACTGGCGCCCATTAATACACCAGCAAATAAGCCAAATGCTGCAGATTCTGTTTATAAAGTCAAAACAATGCATCATCAAATTTACAAAAAATGGTGGAGAAGGTGTAGATTCGGGGTCAGTCTATTAAATCATGGATTGTGCTGATGAGAATAAGACTGAGCAGTCATGTCAGGTGAGTAACTACCCTAAACAACTCCCAGAATGCCAAAAACAACCATCTATGGGAGCTTTTCTAATTGATGTGAAAAAGATGAAACTAGGAGCCACAACCTCTTTGAGCTGGAAACCTCAGCTAATAATGGATACTGGGGCTAAAATAAAAAAATATTAATTGAATTTTTATAAGTAATTTCCTATAGGAACATGAACTAAGAAGTAGATTGAAATCAGATCCTTTTATGCCTTTTTGGGATTCTGAAATTCCCAATTACCATCTTTTTTTGGCTATAATATCATCTGCTTTATCCGCGGGGGTGGTTTAATATAAGAAACCCCATAGCAGATGTGTTAGTTATTATAACATAAGGTAATTATTGTTGGTTGTTATCCCTTATGGGGTATAAATTTTTACACTGAAATTCATTTCCTCAGAATTACTAATGTTCTGTTAGTGAGGATTCCTGAAGATTTTTACAGGTTATGCGAGTTTTATTTAACAATAAACCAATTTGATTATCTTGTATAAATCAATTTAAGTTTGTCGCCAATTGATAAGGGTTCATTGATGGTTGCTGAGCATTGACAACACTTTTGTTAAAAGCAACTTTCAGATTAAACTAATAGGAAATGAGATATGGTGTTAATGGGAGAAAGGTTTATTACCTAAGCAGGATGCAAGCTTAATAAGGGTGATTAACTGGGGTTTAGTGAAGGCGTTGGGACACATTTTTAAGATCTCAATCCAGGAGGGGTCATTTTCTAGTTACGTTGTAATCTGACTAGAAAGATGCTGTGATCATCATTTTTGAACGAATCTTGAGGGCTAAATTCATTAGTGATGGCTGCCATTCTATTGGGGCGCAACAGAAGAGTTGGGCTTCAGATTTACCTATATATAAATCCCTTGTTTTTTATTCAATAAAGCAGAAAGTAATAAGCATAAAAAAGGATTAATTTCTCTCCTGACCTAGAGGAATACAGGTGCTAAGTAATTGATTGTAAAGTTAACTGAAAATATTCTTATACAGCAGGTAGCCATGACTGATACTGGTAGATGTCTCAAGTACCCTGATTGAGGTAGGGATCATTTGGTTGAAAGGGTTACCTGATTGAGATTGAATCAAATTATGAAAGAGAGTGAATGGCTAACTATTGTCACACATTAGCACTCCTCTATGACTCACAAAGATTAACATTAATTTGTACCATTATTAATAAATACTTTTTGTCAAGATTTTTAACCAGGTGGAATCCTCTAATGATCTGTCTTTATTTAGGATGAAATAGGTCAATATTGGCGGAATGACTTATTAACTAAAATTCGTGATTACTATGATGATTGCTAGGTATTTGGTCCCCAAATTGGGTTGATCCCAAATTAGTATTTCGCCATGCTAGGAAGTTAGGTTTGAGTGGGGCCAATCAGTGGTCCCAAAACCAGTATAAGGATCACCGGTGACTAATAGCCAAGGATGATCCAATTAGTTAATTTTAGTATATGTCAGCGGAATCTGTGTTTGACTTCAACTGCCATTTGTGGGCCATTGTGAAAATTTCTGTTGGAAAGCTAATTTATTTGCTATTAATTGCCCAACTATGATTTTGCTGCCTAAATTGAAGTACTGGCAACTTATGGTAAGGAAGCCATAATTTTACTAATTATTGGGTGTCTGCAGAAACTGAAGATCCTGAATTTGAGGCGGCTGATGTTGGTTCTGGCGTCTCATTTTTTTATTAAATCAACTAAAGCTTAAGAAAGGCGATTCCCCAATTATTGACTAGAAGAGTCAAAACGTTCCATTAATGAGATGCCAAGATGTTCTGAGTCAAAGTGAGAGACTGAAGAGGTTTTCAGCGCATAATAATCAACTCAAAGCTCAAATCTAAAGTCAATGTTTATTTAATTTATAATTTATATGGATCACCGGCAACTCAAGGCTGAGGATGAGACAAAACTAAATTTGGACATCAGGAAGGATATGTGTATAAGTTGACACAAGTGAATAGAGTAACGTAGCAGATTACTTAAAAAATGATTGGCTGGAAAGTTTAGTAGAAAAGCCAATATGTTGGTGGTGGGTGCAGTAGACCTTTTGTATATAGTATAAATACCTGAAACATCCATTTCAATAAATATCTCCCTTTGCCCTTCTCTTTTATGATTTAAGTTTATATTTATTTTATCAGTTAGGGATTAGGGTGGGGGATCCCTGAATAGTGTTAGTGATATGCCAAGGGGTCAGGTGGCACTGCTGGCCCCGTCGCCTAAGGAAAATGGCAAGGGCTGACCAGTCTTCATACTGGTTGGCCTGCCAACTAGAAAAGCCCATAGTCATTTTCTGAAACCTTTAATTTTTTAAAAAATAAAAGAATTGTTACGTGTAAAAAAAGAGGGGAGGATACCACAGTGGTAGAATAGGGACCTCAACCATTGCCTCCCCAAGTTCTATCTCAGTAATGGTCTTTGGGTAGGAGACGATTTTGACTGTGTTGGCGTTGCACACCAATGCCCCAAACTGAGATAGCGAATAGCAAAAGCGGTCCATGGAGTTCCTGTCCTTTCATACGCCACGCATAAAGCTTTTCCAGATTTTATCCTCCTTTCCCATTCATTTATTTCCCCTCAATCGGTGTGGTATCATCCCCAAGTTGGCCCACCTCAAATACAAAATTTTAAATTTAAACTTTAAGATAAGTGTAGAAAAGGATTTTTTCTCACCTGAATTGGGGAATACAGGCCAAAGGAATTTATTAGAGATTCAACATCTAAAATTTTATATGGCAGGTAGCATTGATAGACACTGGTAGATGCTCATGTACATTAGGTTAGTTGGAACTTACTTGGTTGTAAGAAGTTACCTGATTGAGGTTGATATCAATTATAAAGGAGAGTGGCTGGAAACTGTTGTCACACAATAGCACTCCTCTATTTCTTACAATGAGTCACACTAATATGTAACAGAATTATCATATCCATTTTTCTTTTATGAATAAAATTATCCTTAAGTGTCATAAACTTTTTATTTTGTTATCACATTTTTGTATTGTACACTTAAGACTAAATTTGAAGGATGGTTACCTTTTTCTATATATTGCTATCAAGTTCTCAAAGATCTCTTGTGTCAAGAGAGGAGAAGAGTAGCTCCCTTGGTCTATAAGTTGTTAACAACAGAGGAAGAGTTGAAAGGATTGTTTTCCCATCTGGAAGATCAAAGTACGTTCAAGTATCAGTATAAAAAGTTTTACTACCTATCTAGCGTTGAAGACTGTCAGGCGACTATGGGAAATCACAGGAAGCATGAGAATCTTAGGGCAGGGCTTTAAAGTTCACGTCATTGACTGATACTTTGGCTAACGAAATAAATAAGTACTAAAATAATTATAAGATAGCTAATAAATTCCGGTGGAAAAAGTACTTTATTTAAAATAAACCATTACTATCTATAGTACTGTTGAGAATAAATGGGGATTCAGTATTACTGAGAATTTTCAAATAGTAGTTTTTAATTTCCAAGTGATTTACCATCTGATACCACCTTTAAGGTCAGCAGAGCTTCTTGATCTCTTAGTAATACCTTAATAGTAACAGTTGATTAGGATATTGAGATTATATGAGGTAGACTTAGGTTGAGAATTGGGATCAAATTGGGTAAAGAAATAACTTTAGGTGCTGCGGAAAAGGAAGGTTTTGGTGCTCATGGTTTTCTTTTCTTGGGCGGCATATTACTGAGATCTCCAAAAGGCAAGATTTTTGTTAGATGAATTGGCAGATTCATAAAGGGTTTGAGATTAGACAAAGTGATTAGAAAAGTTATAATAATTGTTTACCAAATTCATAGTAAATCAAATAACAACCTGATTTTCATTCTAAATTGCTGATATGGGTTCAAACTTAATTCAAAAATTTTGAAACCATTTGGGCGTCTTGAGAATTGTTTTTTATATTTTAGTATCTGTTGATCTTCTCCCAGGGATTAGGATCTTAACTTGCATAGGGAGAATCCCAAAAGAGCCTCCCTCAAGCCTATTCCAAGGGAATAAGTCTTGGTTCTCGCCTCAGTCTCAAAACATGTTTCTTCAATGCAGATGGTGAAAACTAACTTGTAATCCATGTGGCACAGCTCATCTGATCTGACAACCTTGTTCATAACTTTAGGGATAATTCTTAGTTCTAGTGTATGCTCAGAGGGCAGTTTATTTCTAGTTGCGACACCAGTTTGTTTTTTAAATAAAAAATCCTGACTTCATTTATCAACAAAAAATTTCTTGGTTTTAGATCAAAGTTATTAAAAAATATTTGGAGATTCTGGTTTTTCAGGAATGGAGCTATCTAAAGCTGAGAGTGGAATCAGTTAAGGTTGATATTTCCTTTTGCAAATATCTGGCCCAATCTTTGGAGGTGAGCAATTGGGAATATGAATAAAGGTAAGTCCCATGAAGTTTGTCCAGCGCTTTGGGCGTTGAATTGCTTTGATTGTTCTCAAGGCTTCCATGGGTTTCTTATGGTTTAATCCAAAAGGCAAGTTTGGAAGCTAGTTTTTGACTTGTCTTAATTTGATTGGTTTAAAAGTTCAGTCCATCCACGTTGGCTGAGTTTTACTTGTTACCCTTGATTTATTCGAGGTACGCCGACCAGGGGATGGACAGTACTGATCACAACACTCAAAACGGCAAAACAAACTACTAACCAGGTGGGAAGCAGAAACTGCTTAACTCACCATGGCAGAGGGTGAGGAGGGGTTGGGGGGTTGGTTTTCAGAAAGACCCACCTCAATCAAGGGATGTTGGTTACAGTACCAGATCAGAGCAGAGAGCCAGGGCGTTGGGGCATCTGCATAGTGGGGGCTGAGGTCAGCGTAGTAGGAGTTTTCCACTTCTGCACTAAGATAATGATGGGAAAGTGTTTCACCAAAAGCTGCGAGGAGAACTTCAGCTTCTTTGCGGGCTTCAGGAAGTTGGGTGAAAAGGGAGATACTGTGCCGGGTGATTTTGGCTGAGGGGTTGAATGAAGCAAGCATTGCAACATTCATAACAGCAATTTCAGCATCATCGAATAGTTTTAAGATGTCACTGCAGGGAGATTCAGGGAAGTCGGGGGGGAAGAAGATGGTGGGCAGGCCATGCTGGAGCTGAGCCACTGACTGGGCCACCGCGGTGCGTAGTTTTAGCAATGAGGAGAGGCCACCGCAGCTAAGGCGAGCTGGTGGTCACTTTGGAAGGGGGCTGTATTGGGTAGAGGAGCAAAATGGCGAGGGGTAGGGGTTTCATCGAAGTCAGGAAGGAAAAATTCTGCCTGACCATAATCGCCTTGGCAGAGAGGTTGACCTGTATGCTTACTAATGAGGACATTACCTGATTCTTCAGTTTCAGCCAATAGATCCCATGGATTCTGGTTCACTGGAATAGTGGCGTTTAAATTTGGGTGGGTAGGATTGGGCGAATGGGCAGCTGCTTGGGTGCGAATGGTGGTCCAAGCATTGCTCTGATTAGCTGGCATAGATTTAGGTGGGAGAGTGAGGATGGAGGTTTTGAGGGGGGGCTGATTTTCCATGTGGGCCCACTGAACAAGATTGGAGGGTGGGAGGGGGCAGCAAAGCGCCCCATACTGAACCTCCAGAGGGGGGCTCAGAAGCCACAACAGCGGATTTGGCCTGAGGGCATGCTCTTTTTGCATGGTCGAGGCCAAAGCAGAGGGAACAAATCTGCCTACCATTATTGACCTGAGCCCAAAATAAATGATCAGGCGCTGCAGCCACACTAGCGCGGGGTGGGATTTGTTGGGCTATGGTAGGGTGGTGTGGTATGATGGTGGCTGTTGCACGAGGAGCAGCAAGGCTTTCCGCACCAGATGGTATGGCAAAGATGAGGTTGGGCTGAGTGCCATAAGCCATGACCCCGCGACCAACTGGTCATACAAAACCTGGGGTGGAAGGTGGGATGGGAGATTTGCAAAGGATACCACTAGCGTGGTGTCTGAAGGGAGGCTAGTACAGGTTGTGGGAATGGGGTTTTTTTATAAATTAGAGGAGATTGTGCTGCCGCTTCAGCAACCTCCTCAGATTGGAACCCAACGTCAAAGTAGCCCTTAAAAGGGCGGAAGTCTATAAAGCCAGCTGGCGCAAAGGTTGTAGTGGCTAGGTCAATAATTGCCTTATTGGCATATGGGAACAAACGCCCATAGTCCACTCTGAGGCAATAGTGAATAGCAGAGCGAGGGAGGGCGAGAGGATGGGGGCGAGAAGGGTGGACGCGCGCCAGGTGGAGCGCTAAGTCCCGTGGGGGGACAAAACGGTTGGAAGCAGTGGGCGGGCTGTTTGAGCCCATCCAAACGCGCTTGCCTGCAGAGCGGAAAACGCTAGGTGGGGGTGCACTGCTGCCCCACACTGGGGTGGCAGGCGGCAGAGCCAAGGACATCAAAGAATAGGTTTGGGGCAGATGGCTGTGGATAAATAAACTTAAATTTGAAATCGCTCAAAAGTGACTTTAAGCGGTTAAAGAGAGTCGCTGAGTTTTACTTGTCATTTGGCACTTTTGAGCATAACAACCAAATGACCTTGTTTCCACTATCTGCTTTGAGACAGCATAGTGAAAAACAACATCAAAGTATGGTTTTTGTTTTAGCTTTCTTAAATAAATATTATTTTATAGTATTAAGAGTATTATATAAATAAAATCGAGCTTAAAATGGGTTTAATTCAAATTTTGGACTTGGGGTAGGCCTAAGCTTTATACCTTATTTTTTACTGTACCAGTTTGGGAAAATCTTCTTAGAAATTTTTTTAATAAAGGACAATAAATCCTATAAACCAGTAGTCATTCATATGTGTGATTTCTTTTAAAAATCTTTTTAGGCATTACTTTAAGATCTCCTGCTAATTTGCTTTACTTTTTTGTATTAATCTATAGTCTATTTAATTTTCTTTATAATGCAGTGTTGGCTTTTTTCTCAATTACATCTCTTTCAAATTTGTCATAAATAATTGCTTGATCAAGTATAGTATCAAGTTGTTTGGGCGTCTTGAGTTGCACAAATTCATAGTCTTCTGAGCCACACTTGAAGAGTTTTTAGTGAAGTTATTTCCAATGGATATTGGATCTTGGCATTTCCAAAGTAAGTATACCATAAGATCAGGCTCCGTAGTGTCAACTGTAAATTACTTCTTTTCATCCATGGTTGAGGCTATGTCCTCATGGTGTGAATCAGAAGCAACATGAAAGAAATGGTTATCTTGTTAGGTGGCCAGGGAAAATCACTGGTAGCGCAAGAACTTGAGGTCATGGGCTCAACTTTTCACTGTTGAGTGATACTTTGGCCATTATAAGACAATAAAAACTTAAATAAAACTAAGATAGCTAATAAACGCGCTGGAAAAAGTACTTTATATTAAAAAATCAGTGCTATTTATAGTACTGTTGAAAATAAAAGGGGACATGGATTACTGGGAATTTGCAATTAGTAATTTTTATTCCCAAATAATTTTCAAATTATTCCACATGTAAGATCAGCTTATACGCATGATTTCTTATTAATACTTTCATGTCAACAGCTGATTAGTATATTGGGATTATACAGGGTAGACTTGTCAGGCAGATGGCAAGTAGAAAATAGACTGGCCTACCATCCTGAATGCCAGAGCATCCAAGTGGTGGACCAGAATGCCAGGGGCACTGCTGCTGGTATGACGAATATGGAACTGGAAGGGAACTTAAATCTCAACAGATAAAAACAGAAATTTTGGGGAGGGTGTTTTTATTGGAAAATTTAAGGGAAGAGAATTGACCAACAATTTTCTTAGTGCAATGCACCCAATTAAATAGTCAAGAATTTTGGGGAAAATAAGCTGGGATTGGGTTCCGCAAGTTTGACCTATGTGGTGAACTATTTAGGAATGGGCGGGTTAGTTCCCTGGGGACTGACATTGCAAAATTCAGCAATGAGCTGAGATCAGTTGTAACAACCTAACTGGTGAACTATTTGGAAATGGTCAGGTTAGTTCCCTGGGGACTGACATTGCTAAGTTTGGCGGCAGGCCAAATTGCAGTCAGTTGAACCTAAGAGGTGAACTATTTGAGAATAGGAGGGTTAGTTCCCTGGGGGACTGACATCGCAAAACTTGGTGATGAGCCAAGTTGCAGTCAGTGGTATAGTATCAGGCGCAACTCCCAATTTTCCAGCAGGAAGCTGCCCATTGGGGGTGATGCCTGATGGATTTGGGAGGGGGGAAGATTTTTGATCATCATGTAAACTGAATTGCAACTGTCAGGCATTCCGGCCAATAGATCAGCCTTCATACCTCTTCAACCATTTTGAAATCTGAGTATCCGGCTGATTGCCACTTGAATTAGTTGCAATCAGTTTTATTTTGGTTATCTCGGCGCAGATTTTACTAATTCCTCATACCAGTTCTCCAAGGAGAGTGCAAATACTGGAAGCGGGATCCAAAGCTTAAGGGCTATTTTCCAGTGCTCATCTACCACATGAGCGAGATCGCCCTGAGTAACAAGGGGTATGGCCATCCTATTTGGTACTTTCTAGCTCAGGAACAAAAAGGTGACCCAATCACGCCCAGAGGACGTTCCTCAGGACTTGCAAGACTTAGGTGAAGAATATTGATCAAGTTGAGTAAAATTTTTTAAAAGGTGCAGCAGAAAGGGAAGGGCTTTAGCACTCAAGGTTTTCATTAGATGAGGCGGCAGATTCATGAGATATACAGATGGCAAGTTCTTTGTTGGATGATTTAGCGGATTCATAAAGGGGTTTGGGATTATGCAAAGTAATCATAAAGTATAATAATTGCTAACCGAATTCATAGTAATTTAAATATACCATGAATCTGCATATAAAGTGCTGTATGGATTTGAACATTTAATTAAGACTTTTGGGACCAACTGGGCATCTTAAGAATTATGTCTCATATATCGTCTATTGATATTATCCCACTACAAGGCTTCCAACTTGCATAAGGAGAATCCAATAGATATAATCAATTTGGTTTTGAAGATCTCTACTAGGAAAATAGTTTTCAATACTATAACCAACCCATTCCTTTATTCTATCAACAATCTTTTCAACAACACATTAAATCTGTGCAGTAAACATGAAAATATATATTTGGGGCTCACTACTGGGGTTATTTGAGTTTTAGGACAAAGACTATAGAAGAAAGTATCAACCCAATGTCATACAAGAACAAACTATGAAGGATTTAGACAGAACTTCAAACTAAACTAAAATATGCTGAACTTCACAAAGCAAGTTTTGAAGTTTTAAATCACACTTCAAAAAATCACAGGTATTCTCTCAAAGTTAGGTGGATCCTCAAAAAAGCTATGAATATTAAAAAGCAGGTTATAATTTGACCTAATCTTATTATCAACTGGATTAAATATCTATAGTTTTAAAGTAGCTTGGTATTTATCTGATCTAATTAATTGCTGAGCAATCAAATCTTCTATCCCGTGATTAGAATAAGCCTGATCGTTCTTATTAACCTTGATACAATTAGATAAATTAAGCTTCCCTTCCAATATTACTGGGGGAATATTTGGGGTAAAATTTTCAAAAACGGGAGAATTTGGAAAAATCCTCACACTTCCCCCTCAAGGTTTGATCATGGAGGAGGGTGAATTCTCAAAAATCTAGGTTAGATATAGTTTACATCTATACCCTATCAACATGGACAATTGAATATTCTAATCCCTTTCAGAATAAAACGTTATAAGGAACAGACCAGTTAGATCCTAATTTCTCAGTTTGCCCACTAGGTTGGGAATGATAATACATAACATAATCTTTAATTTGATATTTGAGTAATTCAGGTTAATGTTAATGTACTTTTCGAGTCTCCTCCTTAGTGATATCTTTAATTGATTCCATGGCTTGAGCTTGCAAGCAAATGATTTCCTCAGCAAGACTTTTATAACTAGATCAGAGTTTTCTAATATAATAACCTTAATTATTTGCTTGAACGCTTGAAGGAACTGAGGAAGCTCGCCCATAAATACATTTGAAAGGCGACATCATGATAATTTGATGATAACTTATTTGGTAAGCAAACAAAGCAAAAAGTAACAAGAAG